>VXBT01009028.1:62383-73226 GCA_013400235.1 Oriolus oriolus
GATGGGGGCAGCAGGAGTGGGATGGGGGCAGCGGGAGTGGGATGGGGGCAGCAGGAGCGGGATGGGCGCCCTGGCACCCGGCGCTGCACGGACCGTGCATTCCCACCTGCCTGCAGCGGACACTTCATGTGCCGTACAACACACGCCGTTCCCTGCCACGGCCGGTGTTTGCGGCAGGGACACAGCCCCCAGGGATGGCCAAGCTGCTCATTAAGGCCCCTTGGAAGCTGGAGAAATTCTCATTTATAGCTTTCCTTCAGTGAAACACCCCTGGGGCAGTTGTTCACGCCGAATGCTGGCTGTGCCCTCCGAGAGCCCGCACCGCTCCCTTCCCCTCTGGAGGTGGCCGATCCCTGGTGCCAGGCTGTTGATCCTCTCACTGTCACTGGAACTTCACATGCAGATGGGGGCTGTGCACCCACCACTGTCCCCACACCACTGTCCCCCACCCATCGGCAGCTCCTTCTGTGCAAGCAGAGCAGGAAAAGCTGCTTGAACCCGGCTCTGGGGAATCTGAGGAGTTTTTTCCTCCTTTTTTTAAAGCGTTAGTAATAGTGGAGAGGCTGTGTTTCACAGCAAAGTTTGCAGGAACTATCAGGGAGTGTGGAACTGCTGGTGGTGCTGCCTAATGAAGTGTGTTTGAAATATTGAAGTATATGATAAACCATTATGTAAATTAAATTCATTGATAGCTCTGCTATGAAATCGCTCTGGTAGCAGAATAGTAGATAAACATGGAGCTTAGAAGGTGTCATTTATTCATCCTTAAAATGGTTTCAAGTTTCTAGTGATTCATTATCATTCAGCAGAAAACAAAGAGAACATTCGTTTCACAACTAAACTCTAAGACAGGCTCTGGGATTTTGCAAACGCCCATGCCAGGCTGAGGTGTTTCAGGTGCTCAGATTCTTCCAAACCATCTCCTTCTTCACTGCAGGTCCTGCCTTTGCCAGCTGCAGGGGAAAATTCACTCCAGGGCTGAGAAGCCCCGGAGGGACTGGAGGAGGAATGTGCAAAGAGGATGAAGAGCAAGACCAATAGTTCGTGATGCTTCCCAGCAATGGAAATGGCATTTGCTATGCTCCCTCTTCCACCACCCACTGCCCCACAGCCCTCCCAGCAAGGGCAGTGAAGCCTCAGGGTGGGTCAGTTGTTGTTCCATGCATGCACGTGGGGAAGGCTGGGTCAGCCCATTCCGCTGTGGCCGTGTCAGTTTGTACTTTTACCACATCTGGCACTACCAGAGTCACAGTAAAGATGTTCCTGCAGAGCTCTCCTGCACAGCAATGGCTTGGGGCACGGAGCAGGACATATCCCACCAGGGATCCTGGGGAGAGCTGCTGGGGCCGCAAGCAGGACATCACCACTGATGCCATGATGATTTTTTGCTTTTTCTTTTATACCCCTTTTATACACTCTTTTATATAGCTTTTATGTATTCTTAGTGCTTTTAGCCCACACAGTTATAACTCTTTAAGTTTGATAACTTCCCTCAGACCCAATATTCCGTTAAGCCAAGAGACCAAACATCCTGGAAACCCCAGACACCAAGGGCCTCTCCAGAACACATTCTGTAAACAAAGCCAGGCCCAGCCAGGGGAAGGTTCCTCACTGAGGGGTCTCACTGAAGTCCCTCACTGGGGAATCTTTGATAGATGTGCTAATTAGCAAGGCCTATAATTGCACACACATCACATTGTGTGGGGCCATTTTCTTGGGTGGGATTTCAGGGTGCATTTCGATGTGCATTTCAGCGCACCTGAGGATCCTTCAATAAATACTGAGGTAAAACCCTTTTCCCCTCTTAACTGTGTTTAGCTCTCTCAATTTTAAGGCCAGGAAAAGGCGTCACCACCACAACCATCCCCATGGCCCAGCCAGCACAGGCACAGCTGCCCCTGGCCATGGGAGCGGGGTGGACACGGTGTCCCCACGGTGCAGGACGGACACGGTGTCCTCGCAGAGCAAGGTGGGAGCAGAGCCGTGAGGGGTTAACGCTCCCGCAGCCGCCAGCCAAGCGTGCTGGGAAGGAGACAACCCGCTGCTCTGAAACTAATTTTACAGCTTAACTCCTATCAAATATCCTGGGCCCCCCTCAAAAACCCTCTTTGAGAGGAGTGCTCCTAACCCGTTGGAAAACCCGTGGCGTGTTTTGATTGGCAAGGTTTCTTCCAGACGGTGGGAGTTATAAATGAACATCTCAGCAGGGCCTGGAAAAGTCCGGCTCATTCTGCCAGCCTGAGACGGCGCGAGTGCCTCTCCACGGGGTCGGTCCCTCGCTGGAGCCCCTCCATCCCATTACATAAGCCCCGAACAGGACATTACTGCATGTGTGTGAACAACTCGTGTTACAGGAACAGCAGCTCCTATTCACCGGGAAAATCGCTGTAGCTCTCAAAAGGCCCCTTTTCTCACAGCCTTTCAGCCTGGAGAGCCCAGGGAGCTGCCGTTTGCATGGGCAGGGACAAAGTCCAGCTCAAGCCCCTGCACCCACCACTCCTGGCTGGGATCTTCATGCGGGAGCAGAGCTGCAGGGTGTGAACCACAAGGGTCCTGGCTGACCACACAGCCCCTGCCCGTGGCTGTCCCACTCCGGGCTGCACATCCCAGCATGAGCCCCAGGAGCGACGGGCCCTTCCACTGAGAGTGGCCTCAGGGCTCGGTGCTGAGCTGTGCCACCTCTCCATGCCAGTCCCACAGCCCCAGGGGCAACCAGCCCACCCAGCCCACAGTGGGTCATTCCCAGGACCGTCCCCGTCATCCAGTCAGCTTTGCAGGGTGAACACTGGCGGTGAGGGCTGTGCTGGGCACTGGGTGTCCCTTGCTGGATGGAGACTCAGCTGCTCCTGCACCAGCCATCCCAGAAGGACTTGCCCCCTCCAGTCCGTACCATGCCTCCTACGGCTTGTGGAAGACAGTGGAAGCAGGGATGCAGGCCCATGCAAAGGTGTGCCCCGGCTTCTGCCAGGAAGAGGTGCCCTGGCTCACAGAGATGGGTCTATGGCCCCCAGGGCCTTCCCCACACACTGGGCATTGCTGATCTGGGCTGGGGTTGCTCCACAGCACCACAAAATACCTCCATCCCCTTGGTGCCTTCCCTGTCCCATGCCCAGCATCCCTGACCAAGCCAGGTGGCTGGAGCGCAGCTGCCCCTGCCTGCTGTGCCCTGGCCAGTCCCGCTGCGCCGGCGTTTGCTGGAGCTGTGCTGATGTAGGGTGCCAGCAGCGCTGGCCTGGTGACAGATTGCAGCCATAAGTCACTGAACGCCGCCGCTCTGCGATGTGTTATTGCAATACATCACTGGCGTGACGGGCAGCAGGACCGCGGACCCAGCCCGTGCCCTTCATCGGGCATTTAATTCCCCAGTTCTCAACTTCTCTCCTTTCCCCAGAAAATCAACGCCATGTTTACAGCGCACAGGCTGGGAAGTTCCCAGGTCACTCCATCAGCGGGCAGGGAAGTGGCAGCAGCCACTCTCCCAGCAGGAGCACGAGCCCCTCTGCATGATGAGCAGGTCGGGTTGTCCCTCCGGCTGTGACCTCTTCCCGCAATTCAAAAGTCACCACTGGTTTATCGATCCTGCTTCCCCTTCCCTTCCGCAGAGGACAGAGGTATGCCTTAAAGAGGCCGTTTCTGTTGTAAGACAAGTTTTCCCCAAGTCCCACACCTACAGCCGATCCCGTCCTGCGTCATCCCCTGCTGCTTCCCACGCTCAGCGTGTACCTGACAGCTCGGATGCGCTGCTCTGGACTCAGCCTGCCGCTGGGCAGGCGACTCTGCACACCCTGCAAAGCAGAGGCCATCAAAAACTTTGTTCCTCTGTGCGAACTGAGCTGTTCTTATCATCAGCTGCTGCAGCCACTTCTGTCCTCGTCCCTGGGACCACTTTGGCTCCTCAGGAGCTCTCCCTGCAGCCCCCCTCAGGGTCCCTGCTCCCCGCTAGCCCCGGTGTGACTGTGACCACAGCAGAAACCCCTCAGAGGCAAAACAGCTCTGGGGCTCCAGGGCACACGGGGTGAATCTGCAACTGCTTTAGAGAGGAGCTGAAAACATATCTGCACCTGGATTTCAGGTTGAATTCAGGTTGAATGCTCACTGTGAAGGGTCCCCAGCTCCTGGTGTCAGTGCAGAGCGAATAGGAAAGGCTGGTGCCACAGCAGTAACAATTCAATTACTTGCTGGGGATGCTGGGGAGAGCTCTGCTCATTTTAATGCTGTGGAGCAACTCATTTCATGCTGGAATTGCAAAGCACTCACTAGTCCCGCACACACATGGCCCCTGGAGAGCCTTTTCCAATTAATAATCATTAACATTCACTGCTTCAATAAGTAAAATGATTTCTGCATCATCAAAGAGGGCTGGCTCCTCTTGCAAGCCAGGCAGCGTGCTCCAGGCAGGCACTCTGACAGCCGTGTGAGTCTGTGGGGCACGTGCTGGAGCAAACACCTTCCCAAAATGCCCTGTGACAGCGCAGAACCCACTGATATCCTTCTGTTTCATCTTCCCATGCTCTTGTGCTTATCCTTTACTTACTCAATATCATTTCTGCAGTAAGAAATTTTGGCTGAACAGATTAACATACTGTGAGTATCTGGCTTTGGGAAGGATCTCCCTGAGCAGTGGCAGGTTTGGAAACTGCACCTTCGCTGGTTAAGAGGATTTGCTGCTCAATATTTTTACCCACAATTAGCTCGCCTTTGTAACATGCAGCAGAAACTGAGGGCTGGCACAAGAACAGCCCCTTTATGTTTATTTTGTGGGAAAATTTTATCGTGCATCTGTTGGCATCCAGATTTTGAAAGTTCATCCAATGTTAATCATGTGGCAATTTACATTTGTGTGTGACCTGTTGTTCATCTGCTGCTGGCACTCAGATATCAAATTGCACTTCTAATTTTAGGCATTGGGGTTTGCCAGGTGTATTTTTGCAAATGAATTTTTGTCCTGTTTTTCGGAGGGTTGCACACACACACGTCCTCCCAGCCTCGTGTGCTCATCCAACCCCAGGGACACACCTTGGGTATCTGTGGCAAACCCAGCCTGGGTTCGATTTGATTCTGGGGTAGATTCATGGAAATCTGGAGAAAAGAGAGAGCCCAAGGCACCACCAGCTCCCTGTGGAGCTTATCTTCAATGAGGTTCTCTAATACCCCTCTCCTGCTGCAGTCGGGGTGCCTTGGGTGAGACACCCGGCTTGGTGGGACAGAGCAGGGCCTCCAGCAGCCCCTCCACCAACCCCAGACCTGGAGCCCCAGCTGTGACCTCACCACAGCCTTCCCAAAACACGGCTTGCCCCTATCTCTTCGGTAGCTTCCCCACTGGAATCAGTTTTCTCTTTTGAAGCTGCATAGAAATTTGGTATAACCCCAGTGCCTCGTCCTGGCCTGTCAGCCCAGAGCTGTGCCAGGGCTGGAGCTGGGGGGAGCAGGGCGATCTCGTGCTCTGTGCTCACAGCATCAGGGCCACAAGAACAAGGGATTCAGCAACAAAGAGCTTGTGAGGTCAGGCTCAGTGCCAGCAGGCCGGGCTGTGGGGCTCAGGGCAGGGGATGCCTCCCAGCACGCTTTGTCCGTGAGCAGCGCTCATGCCAAGCGCCACGGCGAGCAGGGAATAGGTCATTCACGCTTCAGCTGAAATCCCAGTCGCATTATATCACTTACAGCTAATTAGCAGGCTCCAGGCACAATGCAGCGAGACACTGTTTCTTGCAGGAATGGGTAACTCGGGACGGCCCTGAGCACGGCGCTCGCCAGGTTCCGCGGCAGCGCGCACCACGCTCGCCTCCTCTCTCCCCGCTTGGCACAGAACCTGGGCAGGGTCTGGGTAGGAACCTCCCAGCGTGGGCTGAACCCAACAAGTGACAGGTTATGCTGGAAGGCTTCAGGAAACAATTCCCAGAAGAAAGGCTGCATTGATCTGAAGGGGCAGGGTCCTGGCTCTCCTCCACACTCACAAAGTTGGGTTCCTCTGCGCTCCTGGATGTCCAGGCAGCAGCAGCAGGGGCTGAATCAGCCTCTGCCCTCTCCATCACTCGCCTCAAAGGCTGTAGCATCGTCTCCAAATGCTACCGAGGAGCTGCAGGGCGAAGCCACGCTGCTCCAGGGCCAGCAGCCAGGCTCGGTGACGCAGGGCAGCCACTCCGGCTGTGCCAGGACCATACGGAAAGGGGTTGCACTCCCGTGCTCCTTGCCAGAGCCCTGAACAGCCCTGCCAGCACACAGGGGCTGGGAAAGCCTCTCCAGATCTTCAGAGTGCGCAGGGTACACCAGGAGGGTCTGAAAAGCAGGGGACAGGTGGAAGCAGAGCAGGACCCTGCTGGTCTCCCACCTGCTGACCCCAGGAAGGCAGGGCTGCAGCTGCCGAAACCGAGCCTGGACACAGAGTGAATCATGGAAACCACGGAAAGAGCCAAGGATTTCCCCGCTCCCCCCTCAGCATCTCCTGTGGCCTGGTTTGGCACAGTTCTGTCCCCATCTTGGGGCTGCCCCTGGTGCAGGGCCAGGGAAAGGATCTTCCCATTAACGGAGGAACCAGTGCAGACAGGGCAGGACTGAGCAGGAACAGGAGCAAGGCAGGGATGGGGCATGATTCCTCCAGAGAAGGATGGGCCACTCCAGCCTTGTTAGGGCCAAAGACTGGTTCCATTTAATCTTTGAGGGACTGCAAGATCATGAATGTCCTGGTTTTCCACTGCCTTTCCCAGGTGAGCCACGAGGTACCTGGCCTCAGACAGAAGAGCTCCAGTTAAGGACTCAAGCCCTGCTGACAGAATGCAGATCCGCACTGCTGTTCCAAAACATTTTGCTCCTGAAGGTGCCCAAAGCGGAGGAAAACGAGGACATGGGAAGCAGGCAAGCATTTTGCCTTCTGCCATGGGCCGGGGAGATGTGCTGGGCTGGCTCTGTGGGAGGGGAGCTGACCTCCCACCACAGCTGGGGTGCCCAGTCCTCAATGCCCAGCAGGGAGCAGAGGAGGTGAGAGTGGTGGCTCCGGTCTACAACCACCAGTGCTGTTCTGTCCCTCAGACAGGACCCCCCAGCGCGGCAGCCGCAGCGTGGGCAGGCTGGGCACGGAGAGCTGGTGAAAAGTCCATCTCACTGCCACTGTAAACACTTTGAAAACATTTCCACAGGTTTCCTGCCTGCGCTTCCCTGCCGAGGAGCTGGGGAACAAACACACTCTGTCAGGCTTTGGTTCGTTCAGGCGCTGCTGATCAAGATGGGATTTTTTCATTTTCTGTATTGTTAATATTCATGTCAGTCTGGACTCTTTGCAAAGGAATATTTGCAAAAAAAAAAATTTTTTTTTCTGAATTATTTGCCAGAAACAAAGGATGTATTTCTTTTTAGGCAAACATAGCAGTTGTGTGGATAGTTCAGTGCCAGCCACAGTTCACAGAGGCTATTTTGGAGCAGACTTACCCGCCTGTGCCCCACATCACCACACACTGAGCAGATGCATCTCAGTCAATGTGCTCCATGCATTTAAGGGGTATTTCTTTGGAGAGATGTAGGCCGAGCAGTTCAACTAATTACTTACAAAATCATTTTCTTACTTGACAATAACAGCCACCACCTGTTCTGGGGCCGGCCTGGGCTTCAGGCAAACATTACCTCGTTTGTTCGTTTCCCACCTGGGAAAATGAGAAATGCTCTGGTTTTATACAAGTTATTTCTACAAAGCTGCTCTTAATACACCAATAAAGAGAGTATTCCTGCAGGCCAAGGGCCTGGGGCACTTTGAGATGCAGAGTTTTACTGGACTTGCAGAGGCAGAAGTTGGAGGATGCAAACCCTGGATTTGAGGAGCGTGGACAGGATCTCCCTGTGCTGCTGCTCTGCTCTCTGAGGAAACATCCAATGGTCCAAACCTCAAACTGGTTCAGTTTCTTCCACAAGAATGTCAAACCATTACCTAAAACATCCTGAACACATGTGAGCAGCTCTCCCCAGCTCGGACATCCCCCACACCAACCCAATGGGTTTACAAGACCCCCACCCTCACAAAGCAAACAATTTTCATTCCCAAAGCTGACAAAGAGGGGGATGGAGCTTCCAGGCCATGAGCACACAAGGGTGTGATCCCCAGCCCGCGCTCCCTGTGTCCCAGGGCCAGGCTGCAGCAGGTCCCCTCGGGCTGGCAGGTGACAGCAGTGTCCCAAGGCCGGACCCAGGCGGGGACATGGCACTCACGGCCACCAAACCCCAACAGGTCCCAGGTCCCCTACACAGAGCTCTCTGTACTCACACAGGGCTCTGGGAAAAGCCAAAGAAATAAGCAAAAAAGCCATTTTTGAGGCTATTTTGAGTGCTAGTGGATTATATTGTAATGCAGCCCAAGTGCCAAAATACACTACGCTTGGGGGTATGTAAACTAACTCCCAAAAACATCTTAGGACTTTATTCCACTGTCCTGTCCCTCAGTCTGACACAGAGCCAAGGCCTGCTCAGCACCACCACAGCCTATTAGAGATTTTGCTCTAAGCAGCTTGAGAGTGTTTATTTGGTGTGCAAAGAAGATTGGAGCTGGGAAAAGCACAAAAAGGATTATTCTGTTTATCACTCAGCTTTCCCTGGCCAATCTCTATTCATGGAAAAAGTCATTTACTCGGGTTATCCACAGGCTTTGCTCGCCAGAAAGTGTTGAAAGCCCTGAAAATTAGAGAGATGCAGAATGGATTGGAAAAACGTAAGGCACTTAGAAGCCTCTGACACCCAGAAATACACCAACACAACACAAGGCTTTTTCAATCCCAACTTTCCCCACCGCTAATAAGAAACTGTCCAAGTCCCAGCACGTGCCAGTTAAACCCCTCCAAAGGCCAGGCCATAATTAGATGGATTGTCAAATCTGGGAGGTTGGGTTTTGAGAAGAGAATTAGAAACCAAAACATCAGATTGGCATAATGAGTTCTTCATTAATTCTTTTCTTTAGCACTTTGCTTTTTATATGGTCTCCAAATGACATTTGATTTTATTTCCGTTGTAGCAAACACGAACCAGGAATCCACCGGGCTGGTGCAGTAACTATAGACAGGGGAAAAAGGATGAGGCAAACGGGAGGGCAGGGCTCACAGCACCCTGATGGTCCTGTGGGCACCCCAGGCTCCCCTCGTCCCCTGGTTCCCCTTGTCCCCAGCTGGGGTTGTTAACGCAGCTCCTGTGGGGGGACATGTGGGGAGCCAGGTCACAGGGCCCAGGTGACGCCTTTTCCTGGTCTTAAAATTAAGAGAGCTGAACACAGTTAAGAGGGGAAAAGGGTTTTACCTCGGTGTTTATTTAAGGATCCTCAGGTGCGCCGAAATGCACATCGAAATGCACCCCAAAATCTTCACCGAAGAAAATGGTGCCACACACGATGTGATGTGTGTGCAATTATAGGCCTTGCAAAAATTAGCACATCTATCAAAGATTCCCCAGGGAGGGACTCCAGCGAGACCCCTCAGCGAGGAACCTTCCCCTGGCTGGGCCTGGCTTTGTTTACAGAATGTGTTCTGGAGAGGCCCTCGGGGTCTGGGGTTTCCAGGGTGTTTGGGCTCTTGGCTTAACGGGATATTGGGTCTGAGGGAAGTGATCAAACTTAAAGAGTTATAACTGTGTGGGCTAAAAGCACTAAGAATACATAAAAGCTATCTAAGAGAGTGTATAAAAGGGGTATAAAAGAAAAAGCAAAAAAATCATCATGGCATCACAGGGATCTGCTCAGCATGGATGGATCACTCCAAGGAGGAATCCAAGAGCGTGTGAGTGCAGTGCTGACAGGGGAATGCCCTTCACTCCTGCCTGGCACGGGGTTGGCATGTGACACCCACAGTGGCTGCCCATTGGGGACCAGGGACGCCCATGTGGGGCCACGCAGCCCCCAGCTCCCTCACATCCCAGCTAGAGTTGAAGCTGGAGCTGCCCAGACGGCTGCTCTGACACTGCGAGGCCTCCCTGAAAAGGGAGACTGTTTCTCAAAAATAAATATTAAATAACTCTAAAATTTCAAATAATTCAGAGCTCTGCTGTTTTCCATGCATTATGAAAACAAAATTGAGGGGAAAAGGTATGTAATACGTTTCCTATTTCCTGTTTCTGCAGCTCTGCATGTGCCCCGGGGGATCAGCACAAGTGGAATTATCTCTCCTCTGGCTGGGAGCGTTCATTTCGGGCCAAAAATACCAAAAAAGTATGAACTAATCCCTACACAGAGCTAGGAAGTGTGGGATCGCAGGCCAAGCGCTGAAAAATGAGGCAATTTTCCCCATTTCAAGAAGTGACTAAAATCCCTGTGCTGTTCTCCGCACAGGCGTGTTCTGTTCCAGCCCAAACCACTTCAAGAGCCGGATCAGATCGTCTCTCCGGGAGCAGACAGCAACGAGGAACCGGCGCTCAATGCAAACATTGTCCCTCTCCCAGGAATCCCTGCATGGACAAGGGGCACTGCCCAGATATTGTTTCACGTTCTCTGTGATGCTTGGAGCAGCGGGAAGAGCGGCGTTAAATACATTAACAACCACGGAATACTGGAGCGAGATCCGGAGACCGCTGCACTCGTCGCTGGGAGCGGGATTAGCGCCGCACGGAAGCATCTGGAGGATTCAGGGTGGGAAGGAGCACCCCGTGCTCTGGGAGAGGGAGATTTGGCTGGGATGCCTGTGCAGGACACGGTAGTCTCTTGCTCCTGCAGCCTCTTTGCCACAGGTTTTGCCCAGGAGCTGTGACCAGAGCGCGGCAGGAGCAGACACGGTGCAGAACCCCCCGCACAGGGCGAGCGACCACCAGCGCTCGTGGCCACCACACCTGCGGGGAGAGGCAGAGCAGCACCTGCGGCTCCTGGAGGAGGGAGGGCGGGGGGGAA
>VXBT01009028.1:73236-117646 GCA_013400235.1 Oriolus oriolus
GGGGGGAAGGCAGGAATCACATCTCCTTCCAGAAAATACCTGCCAGCCAAAGGCAGGAGCCAGCATGAGGTGCAAAAATGACAGGAATGTGATGCTCTGCTTGCATAACTGCAAAACAGTCAAGAACACAGCAGTCAATCCTCACCCTGCGCCCAGCAGCTTGTGCACTTCATGCCACGAGGGTTTTCCCAGTTGGGGCTGGAGGGTCAAGTGTAAATCCCACCTTTGGTACCCTCTGAATAACTCATTTACTCCACCTGACCCACGGCTCTGCTGGCTATGCATTCAGGGGGTCCCTCACTCTCAAACACATCCTTCAGATTTCCAAAACCCAGAGAACCCATGCAGGGATGTGCGTGTTCTTACACGGTTTGCTGTCTGTCCCAGTTCACTACGCTGCACTTCTATTAAAAAAAAATTAAAAATCACTTTTTAAATCTTTATAAGCACCACAGAGGAAAAATCTGTGTAAGAATCCACCCTTTCATATTTCCTTCCTTTGATGGTGCAACTTCAACTCCTCATCAACAAAGATCCTGCCAGGGACTCGATTCCTTAAAAAAACACCGAACAACCAACTTCACAAGAAGCCACGCGAGTTTATTAACGTGAAAATTCCCGGAGTGCTTATCAGCCTGGAGTTCTGCCCCTGATTAACCACTGGTTTTGGAGAAGGGGGAAGTGCCTACCCCTTGTTTTTATCCCTCACAGCTGCACAGCATGGAAGGAAGGTCGGAGACTGGGACCCTTGGTGTGCACAGGGTGTGAGGAGGCAACACCAGCACTGGCCCCGTCCGCCCTGCCCCGAGACACCGAACCCGTCTCCATCTGCGCCGGTGCCAGACCGCGGAGCTCGTGATGCTGCTGGAGGCAACACCAAAAAAAAGAGAGAGAAGAGAGGAATCGTGGCAAGACAGAGCATGCTCTGACAGCTGTGCCCTCCCCCAGCCCCTTTGCCCAGTTTCCCGTTTTCTTATCCCTTTTTTCCCTTCGCTTTAATCTTCCCACTGAGTTACTTGGGCCAGGCCAAGTTCCGAGGCTTTTCAGGCTCCAGACTATTTTCTGTAGCCCTGTCTGACGGAGAAGGGGGGAAAAAAGTAGCTAAAGATTTTCCAGTGGGAAGCGAGTATTTTCTCTTCTCCCATAACACAGACACAGCCAAAGGAATTTTTCTCAAGCTTGACAACAATTCACCTTCAGGCAAACAACAAGCATGGAAAATTTAAGCCCAGCAGGTGAATGTTTGGGAAAATTTTTAGCCTATAGAAATTCTCATGTAACCTTAACTATAGGGGTCGCTCTGTGGCATCGCTCATCGCGGGCTCCCTCCTCCGCCGCGCTGGCAGCCGCGTTCCCAAGGACAGCCGAAGGATTGGCATGAGAAAACAGGATCTTGGGAAAAAAAAATATGTACCCAGCCCCTTGAAAGCACTGCACATGGGCTGAGGCTGTGCTGCAAGCCGGGTACACAGCCGAGGGTCCCCAGCCGAGGGTCCCCAGCCAAGAGTCACTGCCAGCTGCCACCACCCACTCTGGCTGAGCAGCCGGGACACCGGACAGAGATCCCGGACAGGCAGGGATCCCAGGAGGGCAGGGATGCTGGACAGGCAGGGATCCCAGGACGGCAGGGATGTGGGGCAGGCAGGGATCCCAGGAAGGCAGGGATGCTGGACAGGCAGGGATCCCAGGAGGGCAGAGATCCTGGGCAGGCAGGGATCCCAGGAGGGCAGAGATCCTGGGCAGGCAGGGATCCCAGGAGGGCAGGGATGTGGGGCAGGCAAGGATCCCAGGAAGGCAGGGATCCCAGGAAGGCAGGGATGCCGGGCAGACAGGGATGCTGGGCAGGCAGCACTGGGGTTTGGCTGCCACCAGCCTGGGACCACAAGAGGAATGTGCACAAGCCACAAATTCAGCTTNAGGGCAGGGATGTGGGGTAGGCAGGGATCCCAGGAGGGCAGGGATGTGGGGTAGGCAGGGATCCCAGGAGGGCAGGGATGCTGGACAGGCAGGGATCCCAGGAGGGCAGGGATGTGGGGCAGGCAGGGATCCCAGGAAGGCAGAGATCCCAGGAAGGCAGGGATGCCGGGCAGACAGGGATGCCGGGCAGACAGGGATGCTGGGCAGGCAGCACTGGGGTTTGGCTGCCACCAGCCTGGGACCACAAGAGGAATGTGCACAAGCCACAAATTCAGCTTTGCTCCACAGCCCGGGGTTGGTGCATGTATTTAAGTTAATCAGAAACAACTGAAGCACCAAGAGACTAATTTCTCCAGAGTTAACTGTCCACAGTGGGACCACTGCTGGGAAGACTGAGGCACCCTTCAGTTCGGTGATGTGAGCCACCGGCTCAGCAAACTTTCCTGGAAAAAGAAAATAAGCTGGGTATCCCTTTAGCTGAGCATTGACGCCGTGCCTACAAGGCAGATCCACCATGGCCCTTCCAGCCACACAGCACCACTTCTCAGCTGATCATGAACATCTGAGTAAAGATAAAGCTTCTTTCTTCCCCCATTCCTTCCTCAAGACATTCTGATAGAAATACTCATCATTTCCAGCAGAAAGCATCCGACCTGTGCTGAGCTGACCATGTGCCAGGGTGGCAA
Source organism: Oriolus oriolus (assembly GCA_013400235.1). Lineage (NCBI taxonomy): Eukaryota > Metazoa > Chordata > Aves > Passeriformes > Corvidae > Oriolus > Oriolus oriolus. Next base: position 75,840 of record VXBT01009028.1, read on the forward strand.
GGGCAGCTCCATCTGGAGATCCTCCAGGGCACAAACCAAGAGGAAAGAGCACAGACCTGGGACCCCAAACCTCACCAGACAATCCCAGGCAGTGAGACTCATTTCCCAAACAATGTGACTCTGGGTCCCTCTCACAACCATCCCTCCCCTGCACAGGAGCAGCTGCAGCAAACAAAATGTTTGGCCAAAAAAGGGAATTTTACTAGTGATCAGAATTAGCAATAACAAGTTATCTGTGTCCCACTGGCTGCAGAGTCCCTTTGGAGGTGTGGGGTGTCTGGGCAGGAAGGACCCTGTGTGTCACGGTCCCAGCTGGGGCACCTGCAGAGGAGCTGCAGCAGCAGAGTCATCACTGGGTCCGTGCAATGAACCAGTCAGCCTGTCCAGAGCCCCCAGCTCCAGTCACGGGGCAGTTTATGGACGTGGAGCATCCCTGCAGTGCTGCCAGGAGAGCAGGCAGTGCCAGCTGGGCTGGCCAGACCCTGACCTGGGCACAGGCAGCCCTTGGGAGTGAGATGCACACCAGGGCACTGCCTGGCACGGGCAGCCCCCAGCCCACAGATCCCACTCCCATAGGTCCCACTGACTTGTCAGCTGAGGATAAACAAACACGAGAGGTGATCGATGGCTCCCTTTGGAAAACACTGATCACTCGGCCGCAGCGAGGCAGAGCAGCAGCAGTGCCACAGCTGCCTTCCATCACAGCCAGGCTTAACTCACCCCGTTTGGGGACTGCTGTTAACCACTCTCTGCTAGACAACACATCCCTGGTGCAGTAAACACCCAGTTACAGCTGAGGGACAGCAGAATTCTCCGTGTCCCCACACACCCGTGGTGCCCCGGCTGGTCTGGGATGCAGGATGAACAGTGGGGACGGGGGCTGAGGCTGGCGGGGAGGAGTCGCTGTTGGAAAGGGAGATATTTTGAAATACCATGGCTGATATTTTTATACAATAGAGACATCATGTACGTAGGAGGCCTTTTTACATTTTAAAACATAAACTGAATCACCAAAGATAGAAGATGAGCAAACCTACAAGCATATGAGCGTTCTACCATCTCACAGATTCCCTCCTCAGCGCTCCAGGGCCAGCAGGCAGCACATACAGGCAGCTCACAGGCAGAGCATCACCTCACCCTGGCAGGGAAGGGGGTTACAAAGGGAGAAGATGATGGTTTCTGTCTTCCTCTTTCCCTTGAGCTCACCCTCACACCAGGGACTAGAGCAGCTGTGAGAGGGGCACCAGGTGTTATGGACACCTTGTGGTCCTGATGCCTTTTCCTGGTCTTAAAATTAAGAGAGCTGCACAAAGTTAGGAGGGAAAAGGGTTTTTACCTCGGTATTTATTTAAGGATCCTTAGGTGTGATGAAATGCACATCGAAATGCACCCCGATGTCCCCACCGAAGAAAATGGCCACTCACGATGTGATGAGGATACAATTATAGGCCTTGCAAAAATTAGCATATCTATCAAAGGTTCCCCAGTGAGGGACTCGGTGAGACCCCCCACCCAAGGACCCTCCCCCTGAATGGGCCTATCTTTGTTTACAGAATGGGCTCTGGAGAGGACCTTGGTTTCTGGGGCTTTTAGAATGTTTGGTCTCCAAACTTAACGAAATACTGGGTCTAAGGGGAGTTATCGAACTTAAAGAATTATAACTATGTAAGCTAAAGGCACAAGGAATACATAAAGCTATAGAAAAGAGTGTATAAACGGGGGTATAAAAGAAAAGCAAAAAAATCATCATGGCATCAGTCCGAGGGCAGACAGGGGTGGGAGGTGGCACACGCCCAGCGCCCACAGGCAGCGCTGGTGGCAGCCCCTGGGGACAGAGCAGCCCCACGCCCACATCTGTGCCCGCAGCCAGCAGCAGCTGCTGAAGGTGCCCCACAAGGCCCAGAAGAGACTGTGTTTGGAGAGGCAAACAAATGAGAACCAAATGTAGGGACGGCTACGCGTGGACCGGACTTGTGCTCCGAGAGCCTGGAAGAAGCTGCGCTTTAATTATAGCTCTTACCAATCAGGCGGTAATTGCTGGTATCCTTCCTGTGGCCCACAATTGCCTAATCTTGTTATTTGAGAGCCATCACGGCTTAAACAGCTGGTGAGCTCTGCCTGCTCCTCAAAAAGTCATAGTTTGCCCAGCCCTGCTTAATTTAATAATTGTGTGTGACAACGGACCCGCTGCAGCTCCCCAGCTCTGTGGGGTGCAGCCTCACGCTGTCCCCTGCCCCTTCCCAGGATGTTTGTGCCAGGTTCACACAAACGGTGTCCAGCAGCAGCCTGCCCCTCTGCCATCTGCTGCTCCTCCGTGGGGAGTCCCACCCTGTCCCCAGACAGGACACATCTCCAGGGGGTCTAGAAAAGAGCATCTTCTGTGTGCATGATCAAGGCTTGGGCAGATCATCCCAAAAACCCTGTTGGCCACATAAGAACAGATCCAGTGCTCCCACCCAACCATTAATTTTCATCTTTCCGTACTGGACTCTCCTGAATGACAACAGCTAAGCTCAGTTGTCTCTGCGTGGCACAGATGTGACAGGTCCCCAGACCCTCACTGTCCTTGGGGCTCCTTGAAGAGGAGGTACCACCATGCAGAGCTGACACCACTGTACCCCACAGCCCCAGAGCCCCCATCCTGCTGAGCCCTGGGGCTGTTGGGAGCAGGCTTGGCTCGAGTCGGTCACTGGTGAGCCCAAATGCGAATCCAAGAGCTGAGATCTCCTCACAGGACTCTGCTCAAAGCTGCAGCAAGGGGGAGTTTCGGAAAATGGTCCCTTCCCTTTGGTCATATTTAAGAATTAACGCGTCATGGAAATGCTGATGGTATCTCTGCACCACTCCTCCTTCATACTTGGTGACTTATCAGCCTGGGAAGCAGCTATGGAGATGTTGTCAGCCGCATCCATCTCCACAGAAAGCCTGGAATGATTGTGATAATACTGCAAATACTTCAGGCTTTTTATTTTATGACCATTGCCAATTACAGGGGACGCAGGAGAGTCTCGGCTAGAAACCCCAGCTGGGGAGCAGCACGGGGTCCGGGTGGGCTGGGGTGGGCAGGGGCAAGCTGCCACGGCCTGTGTCGGACCCTGAGGTGGCCCAGCCCTCGGGTTTCAGCAGCCATTCTGTGCTGTGCAAGGTTCTGAATGATGCTGCGCCTCTCAGCAGCCCTTCCCGGGCCCACGGCAGCCACACAGAGGCCCCATGGCCCCTCTGCTGTGGGGCAGAAGGCCAGAGCAGCGGAGCCTTTGTGTGCTCACGGGTTTGGCTTTAGGGTCGCCTCCCTGGGTGTCTGCAAGGGCAAGTGGAACTGAGGGCAAACCCGGCCGTAAACGGGGAGGCTCGGGAAGGTCAAGCTCGTGGCTGTGGCTGCTGCTCCATCCCTGCACCGGCAGCCACAGGGGCTGGTGCACAGGCCGGGGGAGCACACGGGGCACAGGCAGGATCTGGTTGCACCACCCCGCTCAGGGACGGCAACCTCTGACAGCTGAGCACAGTAACCCTTTAATCCGTTGCAGAGCTCGTCTGTCAGAGCCCCAAAGCCCACGGGGAGGTATCAGTAACAAAACGCAGGAAAGAGAAATGAGAGTGGAAAATGTTTGGCTTTCTGTCTCCTTACTCGCCAGAAACACAACCGTGCTTGTGCTGCGGGTGGGAGTTTCTGCAGGCGGTGCCCGCTGCCCCAGTGCTCCGGGCAGCCCTGCCCGGGCACAGGGTGGGTGGGTGGGGGGTCCTGTACCCCCAGGGCCCCCGCAGCAGCTGTGACCACATTTTAAAACATAAAACCACACCGAGCCTGCACCCACGGCTGTCACCCACCACCTTGGACCTGCAGCGCAGGATGCATCGCCTGCCTGCTCTGCCCGCCCCGAGCCCTGCCTGCCCGTGCCAGCCCTGGCTGCTCCAGAGGCACAGGAAACACGGAGGAAGAGATGAAGGCGAGAGAAATGCAAAGGGAGGGGAGGGGACTCTAATTCCGAGGAATTGAAAGGTATAATCAGCGTTTCCATGTGGTCAGTGCCCTCCTCTGCTCAGCTCCTCGCCTAAAACAGGTGAGAGGTGCGGCTGTGAGGTGAGAGGGGAGGCTGGGCACTTCCCCCCTTGTAATCTGCAGATTATGGCTGTGAAACAGGATTACCAGAGGCTGAGAAGAGGCACCGAGTGGGATCCAAATCACACAGCAAACCAGCAGAGAAACCTGGAAGAATGTCTCCCACAGTACGAGTGCAAATACATCCTTGCGAGACCGCATTTATATTTTAATATCAATTTTTCCATAATGCAGAACACACTTATGGCCCAGCTCCCTTGCTGGGCAGCTGCTGGGTTTCAGCGTGGGGGAATTGGCAAGATCTTTTCACCAGGTGAAATAAATAGAGTGCTGGGCCCCAGATAGGATTACGGTTTGTTTTCTTTAGGTGTATAGAATCCGCGGGAAAGCTGAGCCCAAACGGAAACTCAACTCCTAAAGAATTTGGCCTATACTGGCCAGCTCCTGTCTGCCTGCCAGGCATGCTCTCCTTGCCTTGTATTTTGCTCTTTATCTTTTAAGAGGCTTTGTTAGCAACGGATCAAGCCATTCTTTGTGTGCCTGGAGGACAGGGGGCTGCTTTCAAATTATTTGGGGATGATAAAGTTACAGGGTTTTACCTGGAGAATCGCAGTGAGAAAGTTCTCCTGGGCATTTCCAGGAACAGCCAGCCTCCCAGCCAACCCCCCAGCTCCACTTCCCAGTATTTCCAGAGCAAGCCGGGGGGGCCCTGAGCATGGTGAGGGAGAGAAGCACGACAGGGCAGAACCTCCCCCATCTCTGACTCCTATTTTTTGTTGTGAACATGTTTTTCTCTTCGTTTTTCCCTGCAGGGAGATGGGGTCCGGGGTGGTCAGAGCCATGTTCTCCCCCAACGTAGCCACAACAGAGGGGTCTGGACAAGGACGCAGCCTCAAGTTAACACCAGAGGCAGAGACAAGCACAACCCGAGAGCCAAAGGCTGCGCCCAGGAGTTTGCTGCACGTCTCATCTCTCTGCTTCCCTTTGTTTCTCCAGTGAGCAGCATTTGGAGGAAAAGCCTTGGCGAGCATATGCTGGAGCCTGCAAGCAGCTGCCTCCTCCCGCTCCCTCACGCCTCCAAAAGCTGTGGGAGGAGAAGGGGCAGCCCCGGGACAGACCCGTGCCCAGGAGGACCTGTGGGACCAGCACCGTCCCTGGCCAGTCGGGGGGACGGTGTCGCTTCACTGGGTCAGAGCCGTCAGTGGACAGCCTGGCTGGAGTAAATCCTACTAGGTTTATGTCAATAAGAGCATTTTGAGGGCCCAGAACAAAGGGGATGGCTAGATGAGTCCTGGAACGGGCATGGGTACATTCAGTCAGTGCCCAGCACGACGTGAAAAGCCCTTAAAAGCCCAAGGAAAGGCATCCCCCGGGTCCTGAGACACCCGCTGCCCTCCGGGAGTGGGTGCCAGCTTCCCAGGCAAGCCCTGCTTGTGCACTCCAGGCAGCACCATGTGCATCCCAGAGCATCCCACACGGGAAAACGGGATCCCAGCCTTAAACTTAACACAGGTTAAAAACTTTGGGCACAGGACTTCTAAACCCGCTGCTCCAGTGGGACATCAACACACACTTTAAAGCACAAAAAACTGTGTAGCCACGCATTTCTCTCAGCTGGTTGAAAGCCCTTGTGCCCACAGTTCAATCGTGGGGCACTGCTGGGGACCTGCAGCTGCTGCTCTGCTCCCAGAGCTGGGAGCAGCCGTGGCTCTTCTGGATTCAAATACAGTCTTAGAAACCCTTGTGGGAATACTGAGGGGAATCTCTCACTGAAAATATACACATCCCTTCTCTCCAGACACTCCAACAGCAGCTGAAAAATGGGTCTGCAGCTCCAGCAACCCAGTTCTCCGCCACAGCTGTGCAAGGATGCTCTGCACAGCAATCCAGGTCTTCATTTTAGGTCTTTTTTGTATCTTTGCCCCTCCCTGTACAGCCCAGGTGGCTGCAGGTGCCAGGCTGTCCCTGTGCCCTGGGCTGTCCCCATGCTTTGGGCTGTCCTGTGCCACCAGGCTGTGGTGCTGCCGGGCAGGGAGCTGCTGCAGACATTCCTGCGGGCGAGGACGGGCCGGTGGGAGCGGAGCCCATCCCTCTGTACCGCCCCCCTCAGCTTCACCACCTGGGCAAAAAATGCGGAGAGCTGCAGAGACATGACCGAGCTGCCTTAGGGAGGACGAGCACGGCCGAGCTCCTGTTGCTAATTAGACACCCGGAGCTGTCCCGCTCCTCAGGTGAGCCCTTCATGGAACAAAGGAGCCCTTGTCAGGAGCATCCTGGCGATCCTCGGAGGTGAGGGACCCCAGGCTCCTTGGCGGCTGTTCCCCCTCTCCGGTGAGGCTCTGCCAAGCCCATCTCTGCCTCCTGCTGGGTCCCCGTCAGAAGCAGGGTGTCTGTAACAGGAGAGGAAGTGACTCTGGTGTCCTTTTGTCCATAAACTGCTGCTTCACTTCTGCTGGAAAATTCACAGAAGTCTGAACATGACCTCGCCTAAAACGCTCAGCGCCGACGCGGCCGGTTCACGGCTTTGTGAACATCTGCAGCCAGCAGATAATGAAGGGAACTGGCCTTGTACCATGGAGAGAGAGCCAGGGGGCTGCTCCCAAGGCAAGGGCAGCTGGCAGCGCTGAGTCACCTGGCTGGTGTGCCAGAGGCACCTGGCTGTCAGGGTGAGGAGGAGTTTGTTGCAAAACGGAAAAACTGATATTCGTTTGATATTCAGCAAATTCTCCCAGCCCTTGCCTGCTGCAGGAACATGTTGCATGTGTGAGCAGGGTGAATGTACTCCTCTGGGGAAGACTGGTGTTTAACTGAGCCAAACCACCCTCTGCCTCATGGGGACTCCTTGGTAAAATGTCAAAGCCACACATGTGCGCTGACAGGGAACACACCAGGGCTGGGCCCACAATAACCAGCCACCTACAGCCACGAAAGCATGGCCAACCCCACCACAGTGGTCACTGAGAGCAGCCAGGAGTGAGGAACTGAGTTCCACTAAGGAACTGGGAGCGCTGGGAGTGACCAGCCCAGGGGGAGTGACCAGCCCAGGACTCTGCTCCCCGTGTGCCAGCCTGCGGTGGGCTGGCAGCTGTGCCCTCACCACACACATCCACCACACTCAGCCTGCCCCACGAGCAGCTGGAAATGCTGCCGGTGGGACTGCAGGAGCTGCAGAGCCTTGAGCCCTTCGGAGCCTGAGCTCACAGATCTGCAAAGAAATGTTCGGCCCATGATATCACAGGGAACGCTCGCCAAACCAGCTGAAATCACTCAAACACTCGGAGCGTGCTTATGGGGGGGACCCTCTGTTCTAAATATACTCCTTTGAAGGCAGCTTGTTATTTAAACAGCGATTGCAAAACAGGGTTTACATGGAGTTGCTCCGAACCAGAGAGGCAGGGAGGGAGGGACGCGGGGAGGGAGGGAGGGAGAGAAGGCAGGCTGTGGGCACAGTCACCACCCAGGTATTTTAATTGCAAATCCCAGCATGTTTTATAGATATCTAGAGAGTATCTCTTTACGTGGGCTCCAAGGATTACAGTAAGATCCATCACGTTTTATATGATCCTAGTGACAGTGCTTAAGTCCCACCCTGACGGCGTCTAAGATGGGAGGATCCCGTGTAACAGCTCATCCATGGAGTCGGGAATAATCCAAGGCGTCTCCATGCAGTCTAAGGCTCCCGGGAGAGCCCATCTGAGCAGAGCTGTCGTGGGGCAGTGCCTCCATCCTGCAGTTTGGAGGTCTGCTGGCTCTTGATCCCTTCCCTCCAGTCCACACCGTCACAGCATTCCTGTGGGAAGCGACGCTGCCTTTCTCTGCAACCTCCCAGTTCCTCCAGGCCTTGCGACACTCCAGGCTCAGCTCCCTGCTCCTACCCAGGCCATGGCTCTCTGGCACCCTGCTTTTAGACTCGAGAGCTCCAGCAGAGGAGGAAAAAGCAAGGGCAGGACCAGGAGCCGGTGTGGAGCGGAGACACAGGCAGGGTGTCCCCACGGGCTGGCACCGCCGCCAGCCAGCACCGCGGGAGGAGCTGCTGCAAGGCCCCGCTGATCCCTTCCAGCCCCGCAGGAGCGGTGCCTGCGCACATCACCAGGCTCCTGCTCAGCTTTCCTTGCCTTGTTAATACAAACAGGGGAGTCCCAAGAGTGTCTGCAGCCCGGATGCGAGATTCCCAGTGGCAACCAGCCCAGCAGTCAGCAGGGGCAGCGTGTCCCGTTTGGCCTGACATGACCGGTGCATAAATGCTGCAACCTGCTACAGCACTTATTCCAGAAATCCCAGAGGTGCAATCTTTCCTGGAAAGTCTGTCAGTCTGTGCTCAGACACAGGTTTTGCTTCCTGCCTCAGAAAGCTCAGACAAGGGAGGTGATGGGTCTGCAGTGCCTGCACTGGGCTGGGGCATTAACGCCGGAGGATTCATGGACTCGTACACCCATGAATCCCCACCGAGGGTAACTCCCTGTGCTCTCCTAGAAAAGCACCACCAAAGGGGAGAAGCCCCTCCAAAGCACGCAGTGTGGCCTCAGCGATGGCTCTGACACTCAGCAGCACGGGCACAGGGACACAAAGGCGCCTGGCTGCCAGCAGCAGCGAGGTGGCTGTGTATGTGACCGGAGTGCTAAAGGAAGATGTCTCCATTGCTCCAGTGAAACACTGGTCTGTGTGCTCCCCACTCCCAGCGACCTCTGTCCTGACACAAGGGGCAGCGCTTGGGCAAATTCAAAACTGAGCTTCCACTCAGTGAGCTCTTCCTGCACTCCCCATCCTTGAGAGTGCTTGCTGGAGCTCGTTTGTTGTTGGAAATGCCCACAGCAAACAACCTGTTGGCCCCTCGCTGCACTCAGCTTCTGGTGACATGGGATTTGCTCTGGTGGAAGCAGTGATCTGGCACCCTCAGCCAGAGCACAGTGCCAGCGAGGGCAGCCCCAGTGCCACCAAAGGCAACTGGAGGGAGGATGGAGGGGGATCACCCTGCCCAGCCATCCCTGATGCTGCTGGTCACCAACCATCACCCCCAAGGCCAGGACGGAGCATCATGGGCTCCTCTGGCAGCCAGACAGCAGCAGGACCAGGGCATTTCACAGCATCCTGCCCTGAAAAACAGGGGTTCACCACCAGTCCTGCAGCACTGGAAAGCAAGGGTAAGGAAGCCTTTGGCCCCCAGGTGAGACACTGGTCCTCTCCTTCTGCTCCCGAGGATGGACTGTGGACTCCACTCCTCCTTGCCAGGCCAGGGACTCCTCTGTCACCTTTGCAACAAAGTACCCGAAGGCAGGGGGCTGGAAAAGCCCACACCTTGCTGGCTCCTGTGTTTATAACAACACCCTGATGAACAGGACACGGCCTCTGGGGTGGTTTGAACACAGGCAAAACAGAAAAGTGTTCGTGTACCAGCACAAAAGCATCATAAATACTCTCCCACTGCCAAAAGACCCTTCAGTCTTTTACTAAATCTCATCACAGGAACAATTTACAAGCCAATAATGCTGAACAACTCCATTTCAATCTCGGGGTTAAGCTTTATTTCAGGCTCTCACACCTTATCACGTTCGCCCCTCCCAGGCTGGCATTGGACTGACGAAATGGAGTTGGGGCTTGTCTCTGTGACTGAAAGTCATCCCATCAGGAAAAACTGCCCTTCCCAGGGCAGCAGGGCTCTGCCACCCCTCTGTGCTGCCAGGACTGCCCTTGGCACCCACAGTGCCTTGTCCTGGGGAACATGGCACCAACAGCTGCTCAATTGAGACTGCAGCTTCTTCAGTAAACACTTTCACAAACACTGACACTCCCAAAAAAGCTCTCTTTAGCCTTTTCTAAGCTGGGAGTTTGTTAATATTTTTCTGCACGGCGTGTTTCAAATGAGAACATTCTGAGAGTAAATTGGTGAGGTCTTTATTGCTGTTTATTTCTAAGCAGCTACAAGCCAATAATAATAGCAAATCCTCTCCAAGTGAAAACTGTTCCTTTTGGTGAAAATGCTCGGCGCAGGGTCTGAAGCTGTGTTTTGTCAAGCAGATGCAGAGTGTCACCTTATAACGCCCATGCTAATGGAGTAATGGGATGTGCTGGCTGCCCAGATCGCTGTGATAATCCTGGCCTAGAGGAAACAATCCCGTGTGGAGCATTACTGCTCTGGAGAGAGGCCATCCCCTGCTGGCCCAGCCGTCCCTGCTGCAGACACACGCACACGCGTGCTGAGAAACGCCGCGGCGAGCGCTTCATCCTCAGGCATTCGGCAAAGCTGGGTCTGGATCCTTCCAGAGTCCCCAGTCTCCAGTCCCTGGGGAACCTCAGGCACGGTTCTGCCCCGTCTCAGCCTGCTGCTGGAGACACAGGAACATGCACAGTGTGTGCGCCACACACACACACCACGGGCACTGTGGTGGCAGCCAGAGCCAGAGGGGGATGGGGCTATGTAGGGACAGGGCTGAGTGGGGACAGGGCTCTGGTCCAGGCAGCACAGCAGGAATTCATCTGGGTGGCAAATGGGATCAGCTGAGGCTGGACCCAGCTGCAGTGGATAGAAGCACTGGAAGCTGGTCTGGGGCTGAGCAGATTTCAGTTCTCTGGCTGGGGATGGATAAAGGTCCCTGAAGCTTGGGGCTGCAGCAGAGACGAGTGCTGAGCATGGGCTGTGTCCGTGGAAGCTGAGATCCCTGCAGACAACAGGACCTGCCAGGTGCCAGCCACCTCCATCAGTGCTGCCACTCAAAGGCAGTGCTCTCAGAAGGAATGACCACGGTATACACTGAAAATCCTCAGGAACCTTTGAGGATTTTGTTTACTACTCCAGGAAGATTACCAGTTCCTGAGGCTCAGGACATGCAGTGGTGAGTCTGGAAAACCAGCAACAACGCTTTGCAGTCCCTTGGGAGGTTCCTGTGTCCCCCCACAGGGCAGCATCGCGTGCACCCTAGCACCTTGCACCAACACACCATCGTGAGCCACTGTGCCCTGGTGGGAAGATGCTGAGCAGGGCGTGCAGGACTGAGCACAGGGCTGTGGTCAGGACCTTCCCAGCTCAGTGGGTGTCGAGGCAGAGCCTGGGGGTGTTCAGGGAGCCCCCCACACTGGCTGGCTGCCAACCCAGGTCCTGCAGGGAAGCTCTGCCCCCGCCTGCATGAAGAGGTGACCCCTTCGCAGCCACACCAAGTTAAACAAACAGGAGCCAAGCCACAGGCTGCGGCTGGGTTTGACCTGTGATAATTAAGAACGGGGCTGGTGGTGGTGGTGGTGGTCTGAATGCAGAGGAAGGAGCAAAACAACTTGTGAGCACATGGGAGAGCTTGGCAGCTGCTGGCAGGGCTGGTGGGATGCAAAGTGCGGCTCTGTGCTCTCCCAGTCCTGCACCCAGCAAGGCTCCTGCTCACAACACAGAGGTTAGGAGAGGAAGGATGCCAAACCGCTGACAAAACAAACCCTGCTGGTGCAAGGAATCCCAGAAGCGCCTGGAATTTGCCTGTGAAGCTGGGCAGCCCGTTGCCCATCTGCTCTCTTGCTCGCTCCATTCACACGCTCCTCTCCTCCTGGTTTTACAAATTAAAAGTTGTAACAGTCTCTCTGCAGGTTTGCAGCGGGTGCAGGAGGCAGGTGGTGGCTGAGTGACTCCCCCTTGCTGTGTGCTTCCCACACCTCCCACCCTGCCCCATTCCCTGCCCTAGGAATACTGCTCCAGCTGCGGGTGTGAACCTACCTGCTGGGTGAACCCCTGCTCGGCATAGTGTCAGGGCTGGCCATCCTCAGAAAGGATAATCTTTGGATCCCTGGATCCACCAGGGACCTGGCAGCAGCCTGGCACCTGTCCGAGGGGAGGAAGGAGCAGTCACTCTAAACTCTAGAGGCGGCAGGGGTGGTCCTGGAGCCGGGTGTGAGGGTGCTGGTGGCCGTCACCCTGGTGCCCAGGGCCACCACCCCCTCCTCAGCCCAGTCTCTTCCTAAGGCGGAGGTTATGTGCAGCCACAGGGCAATTACCAAAGGAAAAATCCCTTTATGCAGAATAGAGTACTTTGTTAATGTGATTATGTGTTAATTGCTCTGATTTAACTGGAAGTGGGTGACCTTTACCTGTTAACCATCGGTGTGCTGTTCCCGAGTCATGGAGCTGCTTGGAGAGGAGTGCTTCCACTGTGCTCTCCTGGAAGCTGCCCCACTGCTGCAGCTCTGAACTGTCTGTGGTGTGAATGGGGCTCAGAGGAAAACCTGCATCTCCCACAGAAGCTCCGGACTGGTGGAACTCACTATTGCCAAGTTCAGGCTCTGAATGAGCATTGACCACGCGTCACCCATGGACTGGGGATGGGGACAGGGACCTCGTGAGCAGCCCCACTCTGGGCTATTTGCACAAACCCCTTTCTTGACCTGGGAGGGGGAAATTAAGTTCTTAGGAAGAGCGTGATGCAGCTGCGGAAACACGGCGCTGCTGCTAAAACTGGAAACCACGGGGTTAGTGCGATCCCTCATTATCTCTACTGCTTCTGGAAAGAGTGAAGAAACAGGATGAATCCCATTTTTAAGGTTGCCACTGGAACCTGTGGGAGCACACCCCACTCCTGACAGCCCTGGCTCACTGCAGTGAGCTGAAGTTGCCTTTGTGTCCAAGGGAAGGAAGGTTTCAAGACCAGCCTCCTGTGGTGCTGGAACTGCCCCATCCCTCTGCAGGGCCTGCAGAGCTGGGCTGCTCTAATCCCTCTGTGCTGGAGGAGCCACCAGCAGCTGCCAGGGTTCCTGTTAACCCTGTGGCATCCCCACGGTGCTGTGCCAGTGTAACCCCTGGCCTCGGTGGGTGCCGGCCCTGTGCCTGCACCTTGCCCATCCCACTGGGAGCGCCCCTGGAAACGTTCTGCTGCAGGACTGCCGTGAGTTTGGCAGAGGCGAGCGGGCCCATGTGCTGCACCTGATGGCTTCTTCCTGAGCCAGGCTCCTCGTGTGCCTGAGGGAGCCCCTTGGCACAGAAACTGAGTGGCTGCTGGTCACACGGAGGTGTCAGAGCGCGGCATGGAAGGTTTGGGAGCCTCCCAAGTGTGGTGCTCCTGTGGCTGTGCTGGGGGGCAATCAGCAGCGTTGGCAAGGGTCTCTGTGGGCCTGTGGAACATCAAACCCCTACAAAACACTTCCATGTGCGCCTTCCTGCTCCCTGCATGTCAGTCATGCTTTATTAATCCATTGGCCGGCATGAGCGCTGCTGTCCCCACAAGTGTTCTTTCATGTTTGCCTACAGCCTCAATGTCATCGCACAAAATCAAGAGTAATTACGAGCAGATACCAGCCCCTTGCTCCCCCCACCGTGACTGTTCCTCAACATCTGGTTTCCACAACTCCTCTCGGGGGTACTCGGAGCCGCAGCTCCAGCGCAGACCCTTGGAGCAGCCCTGCTGAACATTAACCTCCTCTCCCCCTTCCCTCCCGCCCCCCACAATTTTTCATTTTGACCAGTTGTTCATCATCAAACAGGTTTTAATTCCCCATTCCACCATTCCTGATGGGCTTATCCCGTGTTTCCTGGCAGAATTCTGCACCAGCCCTTCAGAGGGACCAAACCCACGCTGTTCTGCAGTGAATCCCCTGCATCCCAGTTCTGTCCCAGTAGCTTCCTGCCATTCCATTTTGCCACTTCTGGTTCAGGTTCTGGAGTACCTGTGCAGCCTGCTGGCTGCAGGGCCTGTGGGAAATAAATACCACTGTGCCCATGTGCAGAGAATTTGTCCACTGTCCATCCCCTCAGGGAAGCCAGCTCCTGCTGCTCTAAATTTTTACCTGATCAGGTACCTCCATGCTCCCCCAAGCCAGTCCCTTTGCTGGGCCAGCAGCCTGCGATCCTGCAAACATCCCCTTCACATGGTCCTTGTTACGGGCACAAGATGTGCCTTAATCCTCTAATTTCTGCTGGAGCTGGAACTTGCTGCATCAGCATTCTGGGCCCCTCTGTAGATGATTTTCCTTCCCTGCCTATTTAGGTGGGAAGGGGCTCCGAGGGGGCCCTGCGGCGGCAGAGCAGCGGGTGCCTTTGGAAAGGTGTCGCCAGGAGCCCCAAGTGTTTTCCTTTCAGAAAGGTGTTACCAAGAGTTCAAAACGTTTTCTCAGCGATGATAAGTGTGGATTGAGGTGCCAGGCTGCTGCAAGGAGGGGTCTCAGAGTGGCCTTGGCTGCCACTGTTCCACTGTTCCACCTCCTGAGCTCACTGGTGTTCTCACAACCCGTGGGAAATAGAGGTTGTGTTTAAAACTGAGAAAAGGGAAAAGAATGTATTAGACATCAAATGTTGAACCAATTTCGGCTTGACCAGAATCCAATAAAGCGCAGTTCATACAACATTTTTATTGCTAATTGGTTTGACTGTTAAAATTTAAATGCATGAAGTTACTTTAATGATGGACAGAGTGGACCTTGTTAACCTTTAAAAGGGGTTTAATTAATTTATAGACCTCCTAAAATGCTTCACACTTCTCCCTCCTGCGCCTGGCCCTGGCTGCCTCGGCCAGGCTCCCGTGCAGCCCCCGAGCTCCGAGAGGCGACTGAATGCAAAATGTGGCAAAGACAGGGCCAGCAGAGCACAGCCAGTGCTGGCCAGGGACAGAAGCACCCTGGGGTGAGCCCCCAGCACAGGGGGTCAGGGATGGGCTGTAAAGCAGTCAGTGTATGACTCAGGGCCATGTCCCCACCCTGCAGAGCGGCAGAGGGGGCCGGAGAGCGGAGGAGGGTCTGATCTGGCTGCCTGGAGCTCTGCTTCCCTGCACCCCACTGGTGTTTCACCACGGCCAGGGACCCCTGCCACGCACGGCCCGGTGGGTTACACGCTGCCAAACATTTTCTATTTAAATGCAAATTTTGACTTTTCACTCGGCAGCTCCACGAAGTTTTTCACAGCGCAATGAGGGTCACAATAATAATTTATCCACAGGCCTCGTCCTACAGGTACTGGTTGTACAGAAGGGTTGGAGCTTTGATGGCTGGGAGAGGAGAAAGGAAGGAGAAGGGGAAGGGGAAAGGGAAGAGGAAGGGGAAAGGGAAAAAGAAGGGGAAGAAGAAGGGGAAAAAGAAGGGAGCAAAGGACCTCAGTGTGCCACGGATCTGCTGGCCTGGGCACCCCCAGCTCAGCTCCTGGAGCCACTGGCAGCCAAGGAGGATGGCCAGGCTCTGGAATCTGCCAGAGCCCTGCCAGCTCCTCACCACGCGGTGCCTGCTGAACACCCCACAGCGAAACTCTTTCCCAATATACATATATTATTCTCATTCTTCCATACATGGCCCCTGCCACGTCTAAAGCTGTGCCTGGAAGACGGAGTGTTTATGTGCTGCGCCAGGGAGGCTGTTCTACAAGGCACATCATCACAGTGCTTGATGTACACACAAACTTACCCTCATTTATCTGCAGCCTTCCCACATGGTACAGGGATGATATTTCTCAGCGTCATAAAAAAGGGCCAAGATGCAAGGAGATGAAATTCACTGGTTTCCACTAATTTGGATACGCAGGGAGTCACAGCAGATGTGCTACACCCCCAAAGCATCAGCCCCTGTTTCTGTTGCTGTTATCCCCTCTCCATCCCTACCGTGCTCCTGGCAAGCAAAGCTGGGTTCCATGAGCAGCAGCCCCCTCCTCGGACAGCCCCAGCACAGGAGCAGGGCTGGGCAGGACCAGAAGGTGACTGAGCAGGGCATGACACATCAGGGCCCAGCCATGGGAGTGTCAGGAATTAAGAGAAGTCAAAAAAGCAGAAAGCCTATCCCGTGACATCATCTCACTGCCCTGGTTCCTGGGCAGGACAGGGGTCACTGCAGGGCCTGGCCCACGCACCAGCCCTGTCCCTGAGGCTGCTCACTGCTGGGACAGGGGACGCAGGGAATGCGGCACAGCTCCTCCCCACCCCGCCAGACCCGCCACCTCCACGTACAGCAAGAGCCATAGAAAAGGGATCTGGAGCCGAGGTCACATCCTTTTTCTAATGTGAATTAGTCTGAGCACTAAATGAGTTCAGACTTAATTGTAAGCATTTTCTGTTAACTAAGCAAGAAATCTTATAATAACACAATAAGGTGCCATTTCACAGCATCCAAATGGAGCAATAAGCTGGGGCCTCATTTGTATGTATTTTTTTTCACAGTGATTGCTGACGCTGCTGCTTTTAATATATTCACATTGGCACAGCCATTTGCATTCAGATGCAATTATGAGTTAGAAACTCCCTCCTTTCTGCAAGCTCCAGAAAGGGAGAATTTCAGCCCAGAGACACGTTACTGTTCATTTTGTGGGGTCTAATTAAGGAGTCTGCTCTGGCAGGAATCGAATTCCTATTGTTACCAAAGGGAGCGTCCTGCAAAGAAATAGATTAAATTAAACCAAGCCTTTAAAATTCTCCCTTTTCCTCAACAAAATCTTATTGATCTTGAGCAGAAATAGTTATTTCCTATGGAAAAAAAACCGACACTTTGGGGACAGAGGCCAAAAAAATGCATGAACCGCACGCAGCCATTGCTGGGGAGTACTGGCAGGTCACAGCGGCGCCACACACAGTCGACCACTGGACAGCCAGCACGAGACCCCCGCAGGGAGGGTGAGAGGCAAACCCACTGCAGGCCCCCAAGCCCACTGAAGCCTCCCAAACCCACTGCAGGCCCCCAAGCCCACTGCAGGCCCTCCAAACCCACTGGAGCCTCCCAAACCCACTGCAGACCCCCCCAAACCTCACTCCAGCTCCCCCCAAACCTCACTCCAGCTTGGCAGCAGTGGCAGGGCTCCCCAAGGACCAGGTTCCCACAGGGCCAGGGCAGTGCAGGTGCTGCTGGACCAGTGGAGCTGGGTGGCTTCCCAGCACTACTGGGAAGAGCCACCAAAGAGCAACTGGATAGCAGCACATCCCTCCAACCCGCAGCTTCCCTGAGGAGCCAAAAGGACAAATAAAAAAGAGAAATTAAGAAAGCAAGGGAGGCTGAAGCTGCGGGAGGGGAACTGGGGCAGGAGAGCAGCATCTGTGATGGCTGGTTGTGGTGTGTGACAGCCACAGGGATGCAGTGGGACGGGGAACTTGCATCCCCCACAGCTCTACGGAAGGACCCCATTGTGATAAGACAGGTGCTGCCCATCTCACCACCTCCACTGCCATTCCCAGGAACAGCACAGGGATTCAGGGAAGGAATGCGCTTGGGAGCGGCCCAAGGGCTGTGCCACACCAAAATCCCAGCCTGCCTGGGGAAACACTGGCATGACCTCCAGAACTGGTGGGAGCAGGAACTTTGCAGAGTCCTTCGGGCTGGGCACCAGCCTCCTCTGCCACGACAGAGTCAGAGCTGGACTGCTCAGGTGCTGGTGAGTACCCTCCTCCTCTTCCTCTTCCTCCTCTTTCCAGGAGGGAGAAGTAGCAGAGGGAGGAGGAGGAGATGACGGTGTAATTACCGCAGCACCTGAGATCTCATAAGAGTGCCATGCAGATTACCTCCTCCCGACAGGCTGGAGCTGTGGTTTATAGTTTACACCAGCATATATCGAATTAACCTCCGAGAAAAAGGTTAAACTATCAATCACGAGCTGCAGTTTAAGGAACTGCATCCCTGTGATGTATGGCACCGGCAGCACGTCAGGACTCAGCCAAAGACTGCTTAAAAGTAACTGGGGATAATGGGCCTGGCTCCTTATGGAGATAGATGTGCCGAGTGTTGACTTTAATATGCTGCAGAAATGAGACCCCGGTGTGGAAATATTGCATCACAATGTAAAACAATTTCCTCTATTCAAACAACCCCTAAGTAGACTTCTCGTTAATATTTGCTGGGCGGCAGGGCCAGCCCCGGGCGGCCTGGCGGTGGTGGAGGTGTCAGCAGGGTGCGGAGGGCACGGTGGTGGCGGGTGTCCCGGAGCAGTGCTGAGGCTGGGACACCCAGGGCAGGGGACACCCAGGGCAGTGGGCATCCAGGGCAGGGGAGACCCAGGGCAGTGGGCATCCGGGGCAGGGGACACTGGACAGTCGCTGGCGCTCGCCCGGACCGGGGCCCCGCGAGCAGAGGGCTTCGATTATCTGCACATGTGTCGAGCAGCAGGGCTGTAATTTGAAGACATGTAACACAGACTGTTTACATTTTTGCAATCCTGGATGGTTATGTGCTGAATTTCCCTACTGGAAAGAAAAACTGCATGAGTGGGGAATGCAGAGAAGGAGGAGGCTTCTCCCCTTCGCAGCACAGGCAGCGCATCGCATCTGGGAGCGGGCTCGGGAGCCCACACGGACCCTCACTGCCCCATCCGAGGGGCCCCTCACAGCCCTGCTTGGCTGAGGGGCTGCCCAGGCAGAGGGACAGTCCCCAGAGAGGGGCCCAGGCAAGGGGCAGCCCCCACAAAGCGCCACTGAGAGCCCAGCCACCGTGTCCACCAGCTCGGAGTGAGCGGGGACACGTCTGCAAGCACGGGCTGGGCACGTGTGCTACGAAGTTGGGGTTTGATTGTAATAAATGTAATTGCTAAGTTTGGGTAAATGTGCTCGTTAGTGCTCCAGGAACCTTGGGAGAATCGGCACTGGATACTCCCAGAGAAAAATAACACTGCCCAGTTTTTGTTACACGCTTTTTAATTGCAACAACCACATAAAAGTCAGCGCTTTGGCCAAGGAGCGGTGATGCCAGTGGTGCCTGTGAGACCCAGGGGTGTGACCAGCCTTCCCCTGGCCCTGCACCCCCAACACGTGGGCTGTGTCACTGCTGGCACCGCGGTCGCTCTCCCATCACCCCGGCCCTGGAGAGTTCGGAAGTGTCCAGGGAACAACCCCTCCGTTCTTCTTTGGATGAGCCGAGACCTGATCCGCTCATTGTGCTTTCTGAGCTTTAAAAAAGGCTGGTCTGAGGTTAGAGCTTCACCTAACGCTGCCTGAAGAATAAGAAAAGGTCAGCAAGACTTGTGAAATAAAAATGTTTCCATCTCAGTTGAGAACAAGCCCAGATGGGTGAGCAAAGTTTAGAAATGGGAAAGAATTGAGCGAGCAGCAATACTGTGAGAAGCTGATAAGAGGAGCTCTAGCAGGAGAATAGGGGAGCCTTGTCTATCAGCCTATTAAAGGCTATTCTTACAAGTTTTTTTCTTTTCATTAATACGCAGGGTGAATAGAACATTGAATAAAAATCAGTACTTACTGCACAATTGTAGGATTGAAAGGTAACTGTCAACAGAAGGATTGGGGTGACAAAAGGGGCCATTTCAGTGCTTAGCAAATGATTTTCGGCTTGTCATTTCAATAGGCCGTGTTTTTCAGAGATTGTGTTTTTTTGAATAGCGTTTATTACCATGCTTTTTAAAAATTTCATGTTGTCTCTTTGCAGGCACCATTCATTTGCAGATGCAGTATTTCTTTTGGGTTGTCAGAGGGATACTGCTTTAGAAAAATAAAGTACAGTCGTCCAGTGAGAAAAAGGATTCTCTTGTGAAGCTAATGGCTGGGAGAAAAACAATCGGGGCAGCTCCTACCTTCTTGCCAGCCTGACCCAGTTTCTCCCACTGTTCTTTATTCATGATCGCGTGGGCCACCGGTTCTCTCCATTTCAAATTACAAGTATGATGCTGAGTAAGATAAAACTTTTTTAACAGAAAGCCCATCTTCCCTAATGCTCCGATTTTGCAACGGGAGACCCTAAAACCAAACCGGTCGCCTATCTCTCACCCACAGACAAGAGGTCCAATTCTGCAGCCTTTATTCAGACAAAATCCCATTTCTCTCAATGGGGGCTTTGCTTGAATAAGCAGTGGGCAATTAATGCTCAGACTTTACAAAGGAGATACGTGGGGTGTTTAAGGCTTTGTGCGTATGCCCGAGAGGAGAAGCGAAGTGACAAAGTTTTACGGTTATCTGCCTTAAATAAAATCTTTGAAAACACATGTTGGTTTAATCGAAATGATCATGTTCATTGCTCCATAATTGCTCACATAGGTCCGGAATTTGCATGACACTGTACACTATGCAACAGTGGTTAAAAAGACTGGCATTAGGACTTCATATCATTTTAACAAAAACCACCATTTTTGGCACCCTGGGCTCCTAAGTAGAGAGTAATCTAGAATTAGTGAGAAATAGATTTCATGGCTTTAAGTCACTTTATAGTGTGCAGGTCTTGAACCCTGATCTTTTGTAAATTGAACCACTTGTGAAAAAACAAAGGGCTCTAATCCCTTTAAACTACCAGTGCACATCCCTGGCCCAGCGCCCTTGAGAAGTGATTTAAATGGCGTCGGGTACGGCAGCTCAAAACATACTCAAATCTGTTAAGAGGCTGATATATAGGAAGGGAAGGGAAGCAGAGTAAAAAAAAACAATTAAAAGTATTGATGAGTCTGACAGAGAGAATAATATCCCTCAGCCCCTCTGAAAATCACCCTGAGCAAGACTGGGATCCTCCTGGCACAGCCGCTGCAGCAATGGGGAGAAGGACGGCTGAGAGGATGAGGGTTCCAGGCACTGTGGCGAGGGTTTGCTGGGGCTAGAGGAGGAGGAAAAGTCCCTGGTGAGGGTCAGAGCAGCCTGGGACACTACACAGAAGGTCACTGCCCATCGGCAGCTCGTGCAGTCCTGTGCCTCCTACCCAGCTCAGCGGGGGCTTTGTCTCTTGAAACCCCTTTTTTCCCTCTCCTCCAAAACACCAGACACCACTCATGAACTGTCCCAGGTGACCTGGAGTTTTCTGTGTTAGACAAACATTACTAATTCAGAAGCACTTTTCTTTTCGATGCTGGCATTCCATCTCTTTCCTGAGGAGCTGCAGCAATAATGGGTGTGTTAATGAGGATTATCTCTCCTGCCAGCCCAAGGAACAGCTGATCAATCCAGAGAACCCTCATCCCAGCTCCTCCCTGACTCCCAGGTCTGCGGCCCCGTTGAGATGTGTGGCCGTGGCACGGTGATGGCACAACCAGTGTGTCCCTGGCGGGCGGCCGTGGGGCGGAGGGCAGGGTCCCTGTGCCAGGCACAGATCCTGCCACTGCCAGCATTTTCCCTGGCTGGATCCTCCTTGTCCCAGCCAGGAGAGCTCCTGAAACAAATGCGCCAGGCTGGCAAGGCTCCAGCATCCCCCCTCCCCTCTGCACGCACAGGGAAGGGCTCCTGGCCTAGGCTTGGTTCTGCACCACTGCAGCGCTCAGCGCTGGAGCTCAGGGGCCAGCAGGGACAAAATGTTCAGTTTCCTTAGCAATAGCAGAAAAACAAGAATTTCACTTTGAAAAACTTAAAGCAGCGTTCTTTAACAAACCTGCTGTCTGCTCTTCTCCCAGGGGAAGGCTGAGACAAGGATCTCTGCAGCAGAAATGCCTGACTCGGTGTTTAAAGTGCCCTTGTTAGCCCTGCCTTGATGGCTGTCTGGAGAATCACAGATCCCACCGATATTTAAGGCCATATAATTTGCTTATCTCCTTGTACAGTCTTAAGCAGCCCCTGAAGAGAGAGACAGGCTGTTCCCTTGCAGATGCTTTTGTTTCCAGCTGATGTTCAGGTCACAGCAGAGGTATCAGGTGACAGCAAAGGGACCCCACCAAAGTACCCACACTGGCACCAGACCCTGTCCTAGCGAGGCAGGAGCGCAGACACCAAGGGCTGGGGGGATCCAGCCCTTACCTGGGTGTCCCAGCAGGGTCCCAGACTCTGCCCTCACCCCATGGGTTACCTGTGGGCCCCCAGAGCCACTGCCTCAGGCCGTGCCCTTCCCCTTCCAGCCCCGCTCCATGCAGAGGCCTTTCCCAAAGCCTCCCATTGTAAATACTGATGGAGAACCAGAATGAAAGGCCAAGCGGCCATGTCAGAGCACTCCGGACATTAGTCAGACAAAAGGCTTTAAAACAAAGTTCAATTAGGTGTGAAGGAAATCAGAAGCTGCCAGCAGCAGCAGGGCTGTGTGAATGCTGCGAGATGCTGGAGCAATATGCAACATAAATGCGTTTGTCTCTGCTCTGACCAGCCTTCCCTGACAGCCTGTGCTCCAAGCCGTGCAAACAGAAGCCTCCTGGCATACTTGGAAGGTAGTCAACATTTCCAGCTATAATATTTTAATTATGAAGCGTGCTGTTGAGTCAGTTATCTGAAGCGACCGGCGCAGGGAAGGCCCAGCGCCACCAGGCGTGGGCTCCAAATGGGATGCTGGGATAAAGCTTCTCCAAAAAGCCAACGAGCTCCTCCCCACAGCCAAGTGTGGAGCTTCCCCCACATCCGGCTGCGCTCTGCAGCACCCCGGGCTCGGTACCACCATCCTTCCCAGCACAAAGCTTTCCTCAGCAGGCACCCACTTGGCACCTCTGGGGACAGGCAAGGATCTGCTGCATTCCCGGCACAGACCAGGTCCCAAAGCGAAGGATGAAGCCTCCACAGACCCTCTCCGGAGTCAGACGTGGTTCCTACATCGCTGCTGCAGATCTGCATTGGCTGGAGTTCCCTGAGGACTTTTCCAGCTGCCAAGGTATCTCCTACGTTCTTGGTTCTTTATCTCCTCTGTGCCATCCACCCCTCCCTCCCAAGCACCCCATGTGTGCCTCTCTCACTGCTTTTCCATGAGCACCAGTGATTGTTTTGGTTCAGAGCCATGGCTGCTATTGTGTTCTGAGGTATCTCTACTGGGAAGTAGAACACAGAAATATTAATTCAGCCAGGAAATAATAAAATAAACAGTTATTGCTAAATGCAACAGCCACTGAGTGCCCAGCCATGACACAAAGAGAACCTGAGAGCTGAAGACATGAAGCCCTGAAGTGCTGGGAGGCTGGACAGCAGTGCCATGGTCAGTGCAGGAATTTTGCTCCAGGACTGTCTTGATACTGATTTAGAGCTGGAGAAGTTCTCCTCAGAATGGTAGGCGTGTGTGTGTGTGTGTTACACCGCGGGCGCCTCAAAGACCTTTTTGGCACGTACAGGAATCTGGGCTGCACAACTGCATCCCAGGGCTGGACAGGGACCACTGATTGTGCTTTAATTGCAGGCTCAGTATGAAACAAGGTGTGGGCCAAAGTGCAGCTCCAATAGGTGCAGCGCCAAGAAGGACGCGGTGCCAGCAATAGATACTCTGGCAAACTCAGTCCTCCAGCTCCAATTATGGAACTTCTCTTATACCACTGTCTCTAAACATTGGCTTCTGACTGCAGTGCCTTATGCCAAATTGTAATCGCCCTCATTCTGCTGATGGTCAGAACGCCTGGAGCCCAAACGGGATGTAATAATCACCGAGGAGGAGAAAGCACGCTCAGAGCTGATGCTCAGCACAGCGTGTGCAGCGCACAGGGAACGGCAGCATATGTCATCGCACTGTGATTACCTCACAGGAGCTGGAAAAACACACTTTTCCTGCTCAGACTCCAGAATGATCATAAATTCAAATGGGTTTTGCAGCTTTCTGTGGGGAAGACTCTCCAACAAACCCCACCAGCCAGGGACAGGCCAGACCGTCTGCAGGAAGGTGTTGGCAGGGCAGTGTCATTCCTGGTGGCACAGGCAGGACCCTCCGACACTGTTCACACCATAAGCCCTGATTTATAGCTTATTAAAATAGAGAAAGTTGAGATAAAATGCCAGGAATAAAAAACTCTGACTGGATCGAGTGTGACTTGGCTTATTGAGTTTGTTTCCTCTCTTTTTATAAGGTCTATAAAAACAAACAGCTCTCACTTGACTAAAGAAATCATTCATTAAGCTCCTCCACTTGTTCCAGCACATCCAGACACACGCAAATAAATTCCGGGTGTCCCTTTCCGGAGCTCATCCCAAGAACACTGGTGGGGCCCACTGGCTCCAGCTGTGTCACCTGGGCAGGGCAGGCTGGCGGTGGCACAGTCACGGTGGCACCAGAGGTCTCCAGGACTCCGGGGGTCCTCAGGGCTCCTCCCTCCAGGCAGGGCTGTGCCCCACTGAGAGGAGCCTGGCTGGGTTCACACCCAGCCCAGAGAGACCCCTCAGTAAATGTAACTGAATAACAGAAAGGGAAGGGGAAAAGGGGAAAGGGGAAAGGGGAAAGGGGAAAGGGGAAAGGGAAAGGGGAAGGCTGAGCAGCTGGGGAAGAGAAGGAACCTGAGGAAAAATTTATTTCTGTCAACTGGTGGTCTATTTCCTTGATACCATTTCCTTGTATACAGATAAGGAGTTATCTTAAATGACCATGTCTTTTTCAATTTGTACTTAACAGTCAGTCCCATTTTCCTTATATGATACTATCACAGCAGGATGAAAAATGCATTACAATAATCCCTGAGGATCTTCATATATCAATATCAAATGGGCTGAAATTGACCTGTTATAAAAACCAGCCTTTCAAGTCAGAAAAAACTTAAATAAAAAAAGCAAATTTCAGAGCCTGCAGGATGCTCCATAACCCGAATGCTCAGGCACAAAGAGCAACGTTTCCAGAATGCTTAATGAAAACAAACCTTCAACATCCATGACAAAAATATCCCTGCTATTGGTACATCTGCTCCGTGTTTGCTGCACCTTGGAGGAACGCTGACCCAGGCCAGCCAAATCGGGCTGAGCCACCAAGTCCAGGACCATGGATTTGACACTGGGAACTTTCTCTCAGCTTGCACAAGCTGGAGGGTGGCAGGTGGAGGGGAGGAAGGGAAAGCGGCTGAAGCACCTCAGCCCTGCCCTGGCCACCCAGCTCAGAGTGTGGCAGTGCTGCACCAGGGCCAGTGGGAACCCTGGCACCATGGGGCAGGAACCAGCTGGCTGCCCCCAGCTCCCCCAGCCTCACCTGTCGGCTCTGGAAACAGAGCACCAAGCCCTGAACATTCCTCCTGCGACCTTTTAAAACAAAAATGTACCTTCAGGCTTTTCCGCACGACGCAAGGAGAGGATGGGGCACTTCTCTGGGATAATACCCCAGAGCTTCTCCTGCCCCCACTGGGTTCACCCTCGCTCACATGCTGAGTCTGGCAGCCCAGGAGCAGAGCACCCGAGGCTGCTGGAGGCAGAGAGGCTCTCTCCAGTCCACACGTGTTTGCAATAAGCACAAACACCACATTATCACACCACTTCATCCTGCCTAAACCAGCAGTGCCCATTTCCCTTCCCGCTATCACAGCTATGGGGGATTTGTCATCCAAATTAGAGCTAAAGATACAAAAATACCTCAACAGATCCTAATCAGAAGAAGATGTTTCTGTTGTGAGTTATTGGCCCACCACAAGCCAGTCAGGGTAAAAAAAAGAAAAACAAAGGAGAAGAGAGAGAAGAGGCTGCGAAGGAGCTGAGCACCAGCAGCTGTCCGTGCCTACAGCGAGTCGGGCAAGTCCCAACCACATCTGCTGCCTGAGGAGCTGCTGAGACACCTCTCACCATGCGAGATGACCCTCAGCTCCAGACCCCAGCACCACAGACTCAGACCACCTTGAAAATCTGGCAAGAAGCCCTGTGGTGCCAAGTGCTGGGGCCTGCATTTCCCGAAGCCACATCCCCTGCCGTGTCTGTGGGACCAGACCCTGCAGATTCCAGCTCCGGCCCAGCACAGGTGCCTGCCCTCAATTCTGAGAGATGCTGCAGTCCCAAAGCAGAGTCCTCCAGGACAGGGCAGAACCAGTGGAGGTGGTGGACTGGGTGGGATGAGAAATTATGTATTGAAATAACACCACTAGACACATCAGGACCTGGCAGAACTTTGCCCAGAGTTTAGGGATTATCTTCTTTTCCTGTTGTTTTTACCCTCCTACTCCATCAGGTCTCCTGTGTGGGAACTGGGGGCTCTACCAGCAGAGTGCCTGACCTGCCACCTCAGCTCCTGGCACTGCCCTGCTCCCATGCTGCCTCCGACTCCTGTCCCACCATGGCACGTGCACCCCATGCCATATGTCTGCAGGACACTCTGTGACAGTTTAAATCTTTAAATCTTCCATCCCTCCAGAAAGCTGAAAGGAGATGTGTGAGGACAGCTCAGAAGGGCCTCGTTCAGCCTTGCTGACCACAGGACAGCCCTCGAGGGAACGGCTTTGGCCTCGGCTCTGCCCAGCTGCCCACGTCGCAGCATCCCTCTGCCTGTGCCAACTGCAAAAGCTGAGCAGTGAAGGGGTCCTGGAGGAGAGCCTGCCAGAGAGGAGTGGAGCGGAATCCTGGCACGCGGTTGCAGGGCTGGCTGCCAGCTTTAAGTGAATTTCATGAGAAGTGCATTGGGCCTCTTATCATTTGCAATGAGCCCTGCAGCTCTGACGAGACACGGGGGGACATAAGTAATGTCGGAACAGAGCCCTTTATTAATTAATAAACAGGAGCGCAAGCTAAAAGCTTTGCATCCACCACTGCTAAATGCACAGTTAAAAGCCCTATAATAACCCGTGTTCATCAGATATTCCAGGCACTCCGGCTCGCTCCGAGGCGTGTGTGATGTGACACCATCTACCTGCTGCAGCCCGCAATTAAAGCCAGGCAGCGGCTCAGCCTGCGGGGAGCCGAAGCGAGACGCTGCACAGCAACATCACCTGGCAGATGCACCCGACCGTCACGGCATCCGCAGTGCCCGAGCCCGGCCGGAATGGATGTGCTCAGCACAAATCCTGGCTCTGCCGGGCTTTCCGACGGAGCGCCGCGCTCTCCTGCGCTGACTGAAGCTCGCTGGTGCAGTCTAGCCCTCAGCCGATGTGTTTGTAAAATAACACCTAGGGCTGCCTAAATCATTTTAAACCGAGGCACATTTCGGTTTTCTTGGGTTTCCTCCGCTGCCACGGAGCACGTGCCACGGTGGTTATGCACAAATTCACACGCTCCTGTTCACCAGGCACAGCTACCATCAGCGAACATGCAAAGTAGATATTAGCAGCCACACATGGCCACTTAGATGCCTGCTCATTTGCATATGCAAACACTGATTTTGCATGCAAAATGTGATTTACAGAAAATGGACATCTAAATCGAAGTCCCAGCACTGGCTCTGCCCCGGCTACTGACACCACTGACCGTGCTAAACCGTGATGAACACGGGACGAAAAGGGCTGCGAAATGGCCAGGCATTGTTGCTGCTTTTACAGCTGGGGATTCATTAGAACCCATTCACTTTTGAAAGACACCTTTGGAGTGGGTCAGTAGTACTGACCCCTCTGCCCTGGCCCTTGCTCTGTGCAGCCTGCCAGACACGACAAAGGAGGAGAGGCTGTGAGGGGTCAGAAGTAGCCCCTTCCCTCTCGACCTGCTCTGATCCCGATGAGCCCACCCTGCTCCGAGCAATGCCAAGGACATCTTTGAAGGGGGTTATCTCTAACACAGATTTCACCAGTGACCCTGTGAGCTTCCAACAGCTGATGGGTTTGGCAAACACTCCCCGAGCGTCACCCCAGCCACGTCCAGCCAGTGCTCCTGGAAGATGGCTCTGCGCATCACGCACTCCACCACAAGGCTCTCCTGCCTTCCCAGACCTGCTCCTTGGCAGCCCACTGAACACGTGCTCCGGCGCGCTGCCACACACAAAGGAGCCGTTCTGGGAAATCCTGGCTTTCGGCATGACTGAAGTTTATAGCAGAAAGTGATCCTATTTTCAGGCAGATTTCCACTAATGAGCAAAGCCTTGACGGCCATATGCTCCCCACAGCCTCTCCCGCTCGCTGCGAGTTCCTTGCACGTTCTTCGTAGTGGGGAAGAGACATGATACATCTCTGTGCTGTTCCACTATAATATAAGGGCTGTAAGGCTTACCCGTGTTAAATTAAAGAAATTTAAAGTAACAGCAGGGTATACAACTTAATTCCTTCCGTAAGGCTGTGCTGTACTGTGCAGTAGGCCAGACTCCCGTGCACAGGGAGCCGGGATTGCTTCCCTCTGACCGCACGGAATTAACGCGGCACACGTGACACAGGTGTGAGGGAGGTTCCAGACCTTTTATCTCCGTAATATCTCACCATTCGCTACAAACACCTGTGAACAGAGAGACAAAACAGCATTTCTGTGCAGCATAAAGGCCCATACATCCTCTTACAAAACTCTGAGATGTGCAGGGCTCTGTATCCTGTAAGACAATCGAGAGCTACTCAAGTGTCCAAGCTCTCTCTCATATCCCAGGACAAGCAATCCTTGAAAACTCTGCAAAGCTGAAAAAACTTCTTTATCCTGGTCAGCCTTCTAAGTGCCATACTGGACAGCCAGAGAGGTCTTTTACCTGACCTCATGGATACCCCACCACGGGGGTGCAATCTGCGTTCCTCTCTCTTTGGTTAGGCATTATCATCCTTCTTTTAGAACATATTTAGAAAATACAAGTCGTCAGTTGGACCTCAGAATGCTTGTTTAAAAGCTTTAATAACTAGGTAATGAGAAGTATTTCTTTCAAAAAGGAACTGGGATATTTGTGCGAAATTCCGGAACTGATGAAATGCCGCAGTTAAAATCACAGAATTACAGAATCATTTAGGTTGGAAAAGACCTTCAGGGTCATCAAGTCCAATCTTCACCACCTTGTGAACTAGACCAGAGCACTGAGTGCCATGCCCAGTCATTTCTTGAACAGGCATACCCTGTTTGTGCATATATTTTCCTGCATCTCCAGCTGAGCTGAGCACCCCAATATTCAAAGTGAGGAATGCGATGGTTGGAGTTACTCCCCTGCCACCAGCACCATCACCCAACCGTGGCTGGGTGAGAAGAGAAGAAACAGCTTCAGAACAAAGTTTGAAATAGTTTTTACAGTTTGTGCAGCCGGTAAAGGCAGACAAAAAGTCAGCGAAATGCTCACAAGCAGCATGACACACCTCGGTTTATGTGATAATAAAAGCATGATTTGATATTAATTCTCTGCTTTCTGTGGCAAATCCCTGCGCAAAGCTTCTTAGCCACCAACCCAGCTGGATATGCGGAGCAGCCAGGCTCACACAGAAAGGGTTAAAAGAAAATGTTATACTAAAAGAAATCTCTCTACAAGTATAAAAAAAGCAAAATGATTGTAAATTCCACCAGGGGAATTCTGCCATGAATATGCTTCACCTTTCGCAGAATCTCCCACCCTGCCTCAGAGGATAACTGACCTTTGGAGAAAAATAATGAAAAGAAGAAATTCCTTGGAGAAAATAATGTGGCCAGGCCTCAGTAATGAGATCTGCTCCCTTTATGTTGCTATGACAACCGCAGTCGTTTTATAATACAAAATACATGAATGGGGAAGAGGGCCATCTCGGCGCACCGGGGCCGGCTCTGCGGCACCCCCAGCCCTCGCACACTCCTCTCAGGACAGCAACATGTTTGGTTTGATTTGTGCTCCGCTCCATTTCCTTTAATGTGCACGGGATCAAGGAACACGACTCCTCTGAATGCTCAAATTGTGGCTTCTGAACGCGTTTCTGGGTGCCAGGGAGGCGTGGGGAGGGAGCGGGTACCCCGGCCAGCTGCGCCCACGGCGCCCAGCCTGGACCCTCAGCAAGGCACACAGGGTAAGACTCCCCACAGTTCCGTGCAGCCTCTGGGAACTTCAGCCTGGAGATGGTTCTTGGAAAGAGTCTCCTGCTCTTGACTCAAAACCACAGGTTTCCCACCCATTTGAGCTGGTGACAATGAGGAACAACGAGCCAGAGCGT
This sequence comes from Oriolus oriolus, assembly GCA_013400235.1. NCBI lineage: Eukaryota > Metazoa > Chordata > Aves > Passeriformes > Corvidae > Oriolus > Oriolus oriolus. The sequence continues at coordinate 105,380 of VXBT01009028.1, forward strand.
GTCAGTCCCAGAGCAGGTTCCAGGCCACTAGGAGCTGCCTGGTGAGCACACCTCTGCTCTGCAGGGACACAGGAGGCTGAGCTTCTGTCAAATCAGATGTCAGCAAAGTGGGAAGATTTGTATGAGAGCCTTAATGCACATCCCAGGCTTTTCCAGAGGAAGATACACTTACTCCTGGCGGGCAGGGCTCTCCAGCTTGCCTCAAACCACTTCGGCGTTTGAGCACGATCATAGCTGCTAGGACTAAAGGTGGCCCAAAGTCAGAGCAGGAGTTGGAAATGGAGAAGTCAAGGGGGACCTAAGTATGGTGTTTCAGTTAATGCAGAGGTTCAGAGTGTTTCCTGTTTCCCAGGTGGTCTGTGGGGAGACCTGTGCTCACTGCACCGTCAGCACAACTGCTCGAGGAACTGGAGTACTGGGAAAACTACAAACTGAGACTTGCAAATGAAGAAAACAGCCAGAAACACGGAGGAAACCAAGAGGGTGAAGGAAAAGGAGGCCAGGAAACCAGGAAAAGCTCCAGCCCAAGGTGTTACACAGCTCAATAAAGGAGCAGTGTGGAGAAGGGCGCCCGGGCTGTCTGATGGGATGAGCCACCAGCAGGACAAACGGGACTGGGTTATTTCCATCTCCCACTCTGCTGTCCATTCATGGCGACATTTCCAGAAGAACAGAGATTAGCAGGAAGGGGTGGAAAGCTGAGGGAAACAGTCCCAGGCAGACAAAACCCAGACTGCTAAAATGAACTGTCATTCTCCAGCTATTTCCAGTACTATGATGAATGTGCCCAGGACAGGTTGTTGGGTCACTTCTGAAATACATGGACATTGAAGCGGGGTCTGTCTCTTCTCCAGCACCTGAAGTCAGCACCATGAGCCAGACCTCTGATCTCCCTGCTCCACTCCAAAATACTTTCACTTGCCTCTGGCAACTGAGGCTGGGGACCATGGAAGGATTTCTGCAACTATCTACTGATCTGAAAACACCAGAAAGGCATCAGGAGTAGCTGCTATATCGGGACAGCTTCAAACCACCCAGGTGCAGGGGGCTCAGGTATTACCAAAGTCAGGGTAAAATTTAAGTTGCCCCCTGATTGGCATCTTCTTTACAAGTGGAATTTGCATGTGGCAGCAAGATCCACCTTATATGAAATACCAAGGCAAAGGCTAATTTAAATTCTTTTTGTTCAGTAGTATGGAACAGTAATAAATCTGGGAAACCACTGGAAAGAAGTTTAAAAGGACATACAAATTGCAGTCACACACCAGCAATTAGGAGTCCCAGGAAGGAGAAAGCACCTGTCTTGGTCTTTATTGAATATTATTCTCAATTAGAATATTCATCATACGCACAAGACAATTCCTTGATTCCAGCTTCCACAGACATGTCCAAATTACATCATATCCGCAGAACAGAGGGAAGGAAGTTATCTTAATCTGTCTCTGAATAACGCATTGAAACTCTCAATGGTCCTGCCTGAAGCTCACTGAGGTGCAGAACCCTGGCAGATGCTGCACAGAAATATGACTGCCTAGGTGAGCCTCCCAAAACAGCTTGCAGGAAAATGATCCCATTAAGGCTGAGGCTTCCCAAGCAGCCCCTGTGAATGGCTGGCAGGAGGCTGAGGCTGTGACTTGGAGGGGAGCACGTCCTGCACAGCAGGTGCACTCCAAGGATGCTGCTGCTCGTGGGGAGTGCGGTCCCACCTGGACCCTGTCCAGGCGTGTCATGCGAAGGAAAGCAGCCACAAATTCCTGCTGCCTGGAACCAAAGATGTGAGCTATTGCTTGCCTGGAAAGCCATGCTCTGGACAGAGCATGTGCTGTTGTCTGCGAGGTGTGTTGAATCTGAGGTTACTCCTTGCCTGGGGCTACCCCTGTGCACGGCCGGCCCTGGGAACAGCTTCAGTTCAGAACCTTTCCTGTCCCTTGTCCCTTCCCGGCAGTGCCAGTCAGACTGCCAGGTGTTTTCTAATAACAGATCATACATTTCAGGCCAGAGGGATCCTCACGCCCATCTGGCCTCCGGTAAGTAGGAGAACAGACCTGAGGGCTTTTCTGTCTCCGTTCCTCATACAAATCCCATGTCTCTGCTTGAAGTTTTGATGGGACTCCTTTGCAGTGAGGGCTGGGAACCCCCAGGATGAGAACTGCATTGCCACAGCAGTGGTGTTCCCTCCTGTTGATAAACCCAAATCCCACAGAGCACGGCCACAGTGCTTGGAGCAGGTCCCCATCCTGCCTGTGGGGCCGTGCCTGTGCAGGCACAAGGTACACGTGGTCGTGAGAGGCAGCAGAGCTCCCAGCTCTGTCCTGCTCTGGCTCACAGAGAAGTTACATGGGCCAAAATAGCAGATTTAGGATAAAAAAAATAAAGCTGAGGCAACATGCTTTAAACAGAAGTCCCTGCCCTGGAGAGAGGGGTGCCTGGCTCCTTGCAGCAGCCAAAGGAGCAGACACACACCTGCAGGGTGAGCAGCATCCCTGCTCCCTGCACCATCTTCCCCATCTTCCCCATGCAGCTCCAGCCAAGCACCTGGGCAGGGAAGAGGAGCCACAGTGCTCTGCCACACATTGGTGCTGTCACCAAGGAAGCCTGGGCCCCTGGGGTGATCTCCGTGATCCTGCCCACCTCATCTATCTCCTGGGTCCCTTTGACCCGTCACCTCTCACTGCCACTTATCAGGTTTCTTCAGAAATAAAAGGTATTGAGAAAAATCAATGATAATTCATTGTATCCCGTGATTTTTAAAGGCAATTAAGGCAAAGACAAGGTAAGAGGTTAGCAAAATCTCTCATTCTTTAATATATTGTATTTTCTCATTAATTCCTTAATCTTGTGACAAATTCTCCCAGGCAGAGGGCCAGCTTCCTGCCCGCTTGAACTCTCGCCGAGTTTTGAATGAAGCAGGTAACGCCTCAGCACCAGCCGTGTCCGGTGCTTCCCTGCTGCACTGGGGAGCTGTGGGGGTCCGTGGGGGATCTCCTCTGGCCCCTTGCAAGAAGCTTGTCCTCTGACCCTGCACAAGGAGAGGGGCTTTCCTGCAGCAAACCCGGGCTCTGGGCACACAAAGCTTCCCCAGGGCACGAGACCTAAAAGCAGTGGCAAAACGTTCCTGTGTAAAAAGAAGTCAGTGCTCCCCAGTTCTGTCCCTGCTCATTTGCACCAGAGTTAATAACTAAATTGCTGCTAATTAGGGATACTATGAATGAGAACACATCGCACTTCTGCTAATCACCAGTGTTTCTGTGTAATGTCTGGAAAATCAGAATTATTAATGAAGAAGTTATTTTGGAATTCTGAGTGTAATTCCGCAGATTCTGGATAATGGCAGTCTGGTTTGCCAGCTAATTTTCACATCATAACATCCAAACCCCTTAATTAATAGTGAACTAATTAGAAAACACTAACTTAAGGACAGCAGGAAAAGTTCTTTCCATAAGGAGAGCTGGGTTGGAGCGAGGCAGCACGAGCTGAAGGGGCGGATGGAGAAGGGCAGGGGGCGGATGGGGATGGGCGAGAGGAAATTCTCAGTCTGGTTTTGAGCAAGTTTCAAATCAATTCTCTTTGAATGACTCGCCACAAGGCCTCTCCTTGGAAGAGCTGGGAAATGTCTCCTTCCCTCCTTCAAGGGTGAGAGCTGTAGCCCTGGGAAAGGCAGATGCAGCATTAACAACCTAAATATTTACCTGCTTCGTTTTGTTTCCTAGTTATTAGGAATATTTTCCATCACTCCGCCTATCGAAACAAGAGTTTCCCCCCAAAACAGCAAATATTATGGCCCTTCATTCTGCAGAAATTTATTACTATGGAGTAAAAATGCTACTGTATTCCAAACATTGGCAAGAAAGCCAGGAGGCTCCGCTCCTGCCAGCTTTTAATAAGATACACATTGGAGCTGCATGTTGCTCGCAAGTTGCATGTTTATTTAAACAAGGGTTTCCAAGTGTTTAGGGACAGAGGTTGCTACAACAAGTTCTTATCATCAAACACAACGGTGCTGAAACATTCAGGAAGGAGAGTTACAAATGGAGTAACTCCGCAGAATAAATCACTGATACACTTTCAGCACAAGTAGTTTTAACACGGGGTGGAATACTGTGGATCCTGAGTCTTCGAATGGATGTGCACACTCCTAGGATGGTTTGGGACCTATTACGAGATGAAATGATTTATTTAGGGATTTCAAATGCTTTAAATAAATCTTTCTTTTAGTCCCTGAATTACATATTTTTCTTGCAGAGCCAGAGATCTGACACTTTCTTGAGGTAATTCTGCAAGGCCAGGATCACCCAAACCTTCCCACTCGCCTGATGACAGAAGCCTCTTCTGTGACTTCCAAAAAACAAAGCAAAGGGTGCTCAGGGGCTGCCTCTCGCCTTCAGTGGTGATGACAAATGGAGTTTCTCAGCTTGACTGGACTGGAGACATTGTCACACCCGATATGAAATACTCCTGGCAGTACAGCTGCTGAAGGGACGCCGCTCAGGCCACGGGGTCACGCTACCCATGTCAGGAAATGTCCCTCTGCAGACACCTGTCTGAGCTTTACCCACTGCCCGTGCCGCCAGTGCAGGACACAGGGAGAGGGTCACACATGGGCTTGTCACTGTTCATGGTTTAACCTTTGGTCCCTCATCAATGGAGGGACCCACGCCCCCTGTCTGGATGCTTCACCAGAATATAAGGACTGTAAGCCTTACCCATGTTAAATTAAAGACATTTAAAATAACAGCAGGATACACAACTTAATTCCAGCTCGCCCAGCGCCGGCTCTGTGCCGGTCTCGCACAGGGATCCCCGGCTGGTGCCCTCTTTGGTTTTCCCCCGTACGCTGGGATCTCTGCACGTCCCCACAGCGCTGCTGGAGCTGGCGCAGGGCTGGGCACACACCGAGGCACCCTGTGTGGTGTGCAGTGAGCACCCACAGGGCTCAGCACCCATGGGGCTGGCGCTGCTGTGAGACCTGGAGCGCCCTGCCAGGAGGAGCCACGCACGGCAGCAGCCCAGGGCAGCGGCAGGAGCATGACCCCGACGGCGCCGTGCCTGGGACCAGCCCTGGCTCTGAGGCAGGAGTCGTGAAGGGTCCGGTTTAATGAGACCTGAAAGCTGCGGGAGCCGCGTGTCGGTCCCGCGGGCTCGCCGGCCGCTCCGCTGCCTGGGAGACCGGCAAATGTCAGAGGCGATCGGATCTCAGCCTCTCGCGTGTCAGCAGAGAGCTTTGCAGACGTGAATCCCTCAGCTCCGTGCTCTAAACGCACCCCCACACGGGCCTTCCATGTCCACATCACCATCAGATGCCAACCAAAGCACAGGGGTGAGGAATAAAGTCTGTCCCGCACTCCCTGACCTGTTTTTGACACCCGCCATGGCTCACTGACACCCCAGAAACGGAGAGGAAATGGTTTAATTAACTTCACTCTTGCTAATCTTAGCCAAGCTCTGAATGTGATGGACACTTATTGCATCGAAGCTGGGTGGGGATGCAGGCTCCAAGCTGCTCCAACCGAGCCTTCAACACTTCTCCCAGTCCACAAACTGGGAGCTATGTCCAGCCCTCGGCTCCAGGCCGGCTGCTGGGAACCAGAGGAGGAAGATAAGCGATCCTCTGCTACAGTGCCACTGAAAACTGCTGGGCTCGGTAAATAAAAGGAGTCTCTAAATATTATTTTTGGTAGGGATTTTCATCTGAAAAAGTAAAATGCCATAAATCAGGCACAATGCTACAATCAGCACATACTTGTGACTAAATGCATCCTGTAGCACATTTCAGCATAAATTACAGCCATTTGATTTAGACTTTGCTGCACAAAGCCATATTATTTAAATTCAGCCAGAATTGAGTCCACTCACATTGCTATGCACTTATAAAACATAGTCATGATTATTGTCATAAACTTCTGAAAACTGGCTGTTGAGTTACTTTGCCACATCATCATCCATAGTAAACAAGACTCATTTTACATTTTCCTCTCATTTCCTGACAACCTGCCACAAAATGTGCTGCAGAATGGAGGCTAAACTTGTGGCCAGGTTCCCACAGCACGTGCGCAGCAGTACCTGTACCCTGGGGAGGACAGGAAAGCCTGTGTGCAGCCAGAATCATGGAATTATTAAGGCTGGAAAAGACCTCCAAGATCAAGCTTAAAGCTCCAGTGCAGGACTCCCCATGCCCACTCCTGCCCCGGAAGGGCAGGTAGGCAGGAGAGGAAGATCAGATGGAAAGGGAGGCTGTGGGATGTATTCCAGGGCAGCACTTCGGGGAGGGTGTCTCAGCAGTGTGAAGCGTCACCCTGTCACAGTGGCACTGGCAGTGTCCCTGTGTCCTGCCTGACCCCCAGGGAAAGCAGTGACCCTCGGCACACACCTCCCAATGGGCCACAGGCACCAGCCCAGGGGCAAAGGGCTGGGGTTGGAGCATCAGCTGTCTTCTTTTGGTACCAAAGCATCCCCTCCAGATGCAGAGCTTTTGATTTGTGAATTATTTTTTGTTCTCTGTGCAGAACCTCAAGGAGGTTCATCCTTAGAAACAGTGCAGGCAGGAGTGAGACATAGAGAATGCTGCAGTTTTGAAGTTTTCCAAGTTCATCAAAGAAAGTCAGAGTGTCTGATGTGAATAACAAGTCCCATAGCTGTAAAACTGTCCAGTGCCCCTTTTTCTGCCGTGATGGCAGCATTCCTCCCCAGCCTGGGGGGACCACTCACTCACTAGCTGGCTTTTCTGACTAAATTAATGTTTTACATCTCTCCTCTAGTTTGCAAACTTTTAAAAAATTAATCCCGTCATTTCAACAAGTGTAACAACTAAATTATCATCTTTACATGATTAAAGTCTCTGCTGCGTCTTTTCTTGGCAAACATTACATGCCCATAATTTTACTAAATGTAATAAACCAACCATAGAACTATTAATTTTAGCATGGTATTCATGACAATTAGAAACGCATGAACCTTAAAATGATAAAAACTGAAATGAATACCAAAATAGCACGAAACGCAAGAATCCAGCTCCTCAAACCAGGGAAATGGATATTATTGCCTGGTGTCACAACATCCATTTCAAGAGACAGGCCCAGCACCACCCGGGATGCCACGGGCTGGAACCCAGCCGTGCCTGGGGCAGGGGTGGCACCAAGCCCAAGGGCTTCACTCTGAAAACCCTCCCAGCTTCAGACCCGCCACGAGGATCCCCACTTCTCCCACTGCTGGGCTGGGTGCCTGCAGGGAGCTGAGCTCTCCTGGCCAGAGGAGCCCCCACCTGCAGTTCAGTCGCCCCTGCCCACGAGTTGCCAGATCCACTGTTCCCAAAGACCTGGAAATTATCCCTTTTAACTCAGAGAATCACATGAGTGAGAAGCTCCTTTTCCTCACTTTCAACAGCTGAACTTTTTTTTTTTTTTTTTTTAAGGGGAAAAAAAAAAAGAAAAAGCAAAAAAAAAAAACTAGACACTGAGTATTTGATCCAAAGCCAAAAACAACCTTTGGTATCAAGGCATTCCTGAGCTGCTTTGTTTATAGATACCAAAATACACACACACCACCCCACACTGCTGCAACCACTTAGAGCACAAACCGCTTCCATCCGCGCGGCCCGCGGGCACAAATCACACGCCCAGGCCGCAAACGCCCCGGGGCCAGCAGCTGGACTGGGGCTGGTGGCCACGGGAGAGCCGCTGCCGAGGGCCCGGCCCAGCCCAGCCTCTCGCCCTGCTCGCTGTGTCCTAGTTTGCAGAATTCCTGACGGACTGGACGGTTCTGCGTTTCCTTTTCCATTATTGCTGATTGCCAAAATATTTGCGCAGTGATGGAATTTGCCTGCCAGAACTAGAGCAGGAGGAGGGAGCTCTGTTTTCGTCTGACCTCGAGTCAGGAGAGGTTCTGGGTCCCCGGCTGGAACTACTGGAGCTGAGCTCTGGCTGGAGCCCAGCGCTCCTCCTGGGACGAGCCCAGGCGGGCTCTGCCTGCCCTGCACTGGGGGACGGTGGGAGGGCTCCTGCCTCCGACAGGACAGGGCAGCCCAACCCATAGAAGGAACCGGAATGTTTCCACTTTGCCTGAGCGCGCTAGGAAACTTTTGGAGAGACTATTTTAGCAAAATATGCTAAATGCCTCCAGATCGATGCCCGTGAGTTGGAAAAATCAAATAGCTTTGCCATCATAAACAGCAGAAGGATGGCAACCAGAGGAGTCCAGCAAGCAGTGGGACAAACAGGAAAGACTTGGAAATTTCCAGGGCATTGTTTGAAACGCAAGACAGAACATTCTGATCTACTTTCACTGTTTTGATGTTACATTTCATGTTTTAAAACACTCCATGCCTTTACAGAAACACTGCAAAGATGTCAAAAGAATTCAAATACACCAACTGCTCTTAACTTGGCTCCCCTTAGTCACTGCTGATTAGCAACACTTCCATCAGAACGGAGGCAAGACATTTAAGGACAGCCACATGGCGCCACTTTGGTTGTCACTCGGCCCACAGGAAGGACAGGGGAGGTCTCCTCCTCTCACAGAAGGTTGGGCAGCTCCCAGCTCCAGCATCTCTGCACCCCAGACTGGGGGGGAAGGTACCCCATAACACAGCAGCAACGTGCCAGGGCACAACCTTCCGCTGATGAGAACAAGCAAGAATTTCCCAACCAAGTGGTGACTCGTAGAAGGGGCACAGAGAGATCAGCTGTCACCAGCCTGTGGGACACTGGGAACAGACAGCAGAGGCACCCACTGCTCCTTTCTGGGGATGGGGAGGCTGCAGGGGATAAGGTACAAGAACACTTTTTGAGGCAGTGAGCAGCCACCCCACGCAAGGGATCGCTGGCTCCGCAGGGAGACCCTGGGAATGGTGACAGCGCTGTGGCAGCAGCACCCCAACCATCCCCATGGGCACAGGCAGCAGAGACCAACAGCTGCCAGGCCCAGGCTCACACATAAAATCCTATCCACAACACCCCATTCCCAGCACTGCCGCTCCTGCCCAGGGCTCCGTGTCCCATCCCTGCTGGGCACAGTGCTCAGCCGGTGCCCCTGGCGAGGCTCTGAGCTGCCTTCTGAGGGCTGCAGGTCTGAGGACACCATGGGTCACGGCTCTGCTGCGAACATATGTCCTTGTGATGATTTTGGCACCAGAAATGGCCTAAATATTTGTTCAAGACTAGTGAGTGTCTTTGTGTGTCAGGCACAGAGAGACTTTTCTTCTGCGTCTGCTCAGCCATTTATCCTGCTTTGTTGCTGCCAGTTGGAAGCTGCGCTGTGCGATCCAGGCCCTCGCAGAGCAGGATGAATTCCTAGCCAGGCAGAGGAGTGTCTTGCTGAGCCCAAGCCCTCAGACTCAGTCTCACATCTCTCCCCGTGTGTACACAGGTGGCACAGCAGGTTCTCACCCTGGGCTCCAAGCCACGGCTCCCCAGAGGCCCACGGCGCCTGTGCCTTCCCTGAGGAGCTCCCACTGCCCCCTCCACAAGTGAAAAATCCCTGCTTCTGTAGCAGAGCACTCTTGGCATTCTGGCTGAGCCATTCCCATGCTTCCAGCACTTTTAGGACATAAGCTTCACTCTCCTGGCTCAGATTTTAAGTAAACGAGGATTTCTCTGTGACAAACCATTACAGGAGGCAGGTCAGGTTTGTTCATCTATCCAGTTAGACAGTCAGATGTTATGCCCCCAGGAATGTGCTCTACTGGCTTAACACCAGGTTTAGGAGAAAGGTGGGAGAGTGCAAAAACCCTCTAATAAGGTCACAGCACATCTTCCACCTCCTCAGGCTGAAGAACAGGATGCCAGAAAAGCAGAGGTGGCAGATGAGTCCGTCTTACAAGGCACCTCCTCACAACAGGCTGTTCCTAGCTTTCCTTACGTTAAGGGAAAACTGGTTTTTCAGAGATGCAGCCCCAAAGTTGATGTCTCCCCAACACCAGCCAAGGCTCTCCCTTTGAACAGCTACTGATGGAGCAGCGTCTCCTGCAGCCAGTGTGGGCCAGGGGGGCAGCAGGAAGCTGGAGGCGGGCAGGACGTGACCATCATTTGTACATTTTACGCTCTGAAGAGTTTTACATTTTATTGTCTTATTTTTTATTGTCTAAGCCCTTCAAACAGATATTGGAGCTGTCAAATCTAAAGTCTCCTGACGATAAGCAAGCTCTGTAGAGGAGGTCCGGAGGCATTACTGCGAGAAGTGCCTTGGGAGCTGCTGGGACTGAGGGTCAGCCCTGTCCCTGGTCCCTCTACGGGGCTGCACTCAACAATTAGTCTCTAGTGAAAATCAGCCACAGAAGTTCAGGATTTTTTTTTTCTTCCATTTCCACAGATCACCTTCTGCTCCAAACATGGAAACCATATGGCAGACAGGTCCTATCCCCTGCCAAGAAATTCCTTCTTGATGAGATCCCTGTAGCTATCGCTGAGGCTACATGGGCTTCCAGCAAGGGAGTTCACTTTCTGCATCAGACAAACCCTCCAAGCAACCCAGGGAGGAAGAGCAGGGTTCGAGGTGCCAGAATTCACGCTGTGGCTGTTGCCTGTTGAGAGTAATTGCCCTCAGAGGGAATATTGTCATGCTTGGATTTTCCTCTCTGTCCCTCCAGCTGAAGCCAACCTCACTCCACTCTGCTGCGAGCAACGAGGCACAGCTCAGATGGAGGCTGGAATCTGGCTGCAGACCCTCTTCTCCATCCAAGGGGCACAGGGGGAACACACAGAGAAACACAAACAGTGAGTGTTGCACACACAAACACGGTCCAGGCTTGGGAAAGGCTAAGGAATTACAGGAGTCACACAGGTTTGTCAAGGAATAAAATCCAGAATTCAGCCCCATGTCGGGAAAACTTCATCTAAAAACTTTACAAGTGCATGCCACAGCCCAAGACAGGGAGCAACTACAGCAGGAGGAGGGGAGGTTTACACCAAACCCCCAGAGTCATGGTGTCAGCTGACATCCCCCCACACCTGCTGCTGGCTCAGGGCTTTGTGGGAGCACCCCATGCACAGGGGCTGGGGATCCCACCTCATTTCTGGGGGATTACCTTGCATTTAGCTCTGTGGTGATGCATCACATTGGCTTGTGACCATTGAACCAGGAGAGTCACAGCTCTGCCCTCGCTGCTGATACCACCCATCTCCATGTGATCTGCAGGCACTACCAGCAAAGGTTTTTATCATCATTGTTGTTAAATCACACATTAAATCATGTCAGAATGTTCCTTGGGAACACCACAGGGAGCGACACTGCCATTACTGACCAGACTTTGAAATCTGTCATTAAGCCAATTTTTAATCCACATAATATGTGCTATTAGCTACAGGTTCTCTGGGCAAAATGTCAAACATCTTCAAAAAAATTGAAATACACAGCACCAACTGTGCTACGCTTCCTAACCAGGCCCAAAATTTGATCATACTGGACTCCTCATATGTTTTCTCCCAGCAGGAGCTGCCTGTCCCTGCTCCACACAGCGCTGCTGGACCAGCAAGGGAAAGTGTGCAAGATGTCTGGCCACTGCTGTAATTAACTGCTTGTTCCTGCAAGGAACTCCCGAGTTTCTGCTCCTGGGCTGCCCTCTACTTCCCGAGCAGACAGAATCTCCCCAGCACGCTCGGCCACCCCGCGTGCCCCACTCCAGCACAGCACGGAGCACAACAGCCCCAGAACAGGTAACTGCAGGGAGAACCTGCCAGCAGCCAGACCCCAAATAAAGCACACAGCAGCACAGTGAGCTCTGCGCAAACCCTGTGAGTGTGCCACGAAATTCTAATTATTAGCCAATCATTGGGGATCGATAGCGTTCCCAAGCTCCTGTGCCGTTTGGGCAGCGGAGGCAGCGGCTGCTGGGTCAGGAATTGCCAGATGCCTCAGGAACACCAAGCCCAGGAGAATGGGCAAGTGCTGGGCAAACAGCAGGCAGCGTGCTGGGGAGATGCTGTGCCACTGCAGCAGGCACAGGACTCTCAGGGGACTCCGTGTCAACAGCAGCAGGCCCTGAGCAGCAGAGACCTTTCTGGCCCTTAGTGTGACACCAGCTCATTCCCCTGCCCTCCCTCAGGCAGCACCTGGACCCCTGGTGCCTTTCAGTCACTTCTGCTGGCCCGTGGTGCTCAGCCTAACCTTTGCCCAGCTGATGATTCTGGCAGAGGGTACAGGCCAGCTGAGGCTGTTTTTCGTGGGGTCCTGTGCCAGTGACCACAGCACAGGGCTCAGCCACCATCCTGGCTCTCCAGAGTGGACCGGCGGGGCCACATTTGCTGAAGAGCTGGGAAGAAAAAAAAAGAAAAAAAA
>VXBT01009028.1:117655-138509 GCA_013400235.1 Oriolus oriolus
AAAAAAAAAAAAAAAAAAATCAATGAGCACGGTGCAGTCAAAACAGATTCTGGCAGAGTCTAGGCCATCCTGAAGTGAATATTACTTGGGACTAAATTGTTTTCCTTATCTAGCAGTTTGTCCTAAGGAGCTGGACTTAGCCTCCCAGCGAACCCAATAAGTCTTTCAGTTTGACTGGAAACTCCACATTTTTCCTTTTTAGAAAAATGTCACAGACATTCCTCTGTTTCATTACTCTCCGCTGCTTCTCCTTTCCTTCCCATTAAAGCTCTGGCGAGAGGAGGCCGAGCCGAGCGCCAGTGCGGGGCTGGACACCGGCCCAGACTGTCTGGACGTGGCTCAACAGTGGAAAGACCTATTGTTTTCCTTGGCAGGCGACTGGTATTTTTCCTTATGCCCAGAAAGGCTGCGCCAATTTACAGCCCATGACCTGTGGAGGGGGAGGAAGAGCCAGACTCGCATCCCACCCTTTTCCCCCTCCAATAATCTCAGTCTGTGGAGGCACCACACACCCTCCCGCTGAGCAGGGACCATCGCCCTGAAATCAATTCCTGTAACCAGGGCAGCAGTCCTTCGCCCCAGGTATCCCATGCCCCTCGCTCAGGTTTATCACGCAGCCAGGATCTGATCCTGAACGTAACCCCAGGGAGTGGGCAGCCTCCCTTGCTCCAGAGCAGCCTCCCAAGCCCTTCCCATGCTCGCAGGGCTGTCCCGGGGGATGGCTGGCACATCCTGCTCCTGCCCGGACAGAAATCCCACCAGCACGGCCCCCCCGATGCTATCTCGGTACTTCCAGCACCGGGGCAAGCAGGAAGCACAGGGCTGTGGGAAAACTAAACAAGGAAGTTCGAGGAGGTTTCTCACACCACCGAGTAGGTTTGCTCCCTTCTCACTGCAAACCGCTGGGCACAAGTTCAGGTCAGGGCTTGCCTTGTCACGAATTGTTTCTCCCAGGCCTCAATACCATCAGCAGCTTCCACCATCCTGCTCCTGGCACCATCCCCAGGCTGGGCTGCAGACCCTGCTGGGGATGGTGCAGCGAGGCTCTCACAAGCCCCCTTGTCCCTGACCCCACCTCATCGCACCACGGTGTGCCACAACACCCTTGCTCCCCCGTGGGTATTGCTCATCGAAGCCTGGGGCACCTTTAGGCAGTTTCCATGACAGGACCAGCGCACAGGATCTTCCCCTCCTCACCACCAGAGCCTGGTCCCATCAGGAGCTTGAGCCAAAGCCAGCTCTCACCCCACAAGGAGCAGTGGCAGCGCAGGGGCCACAGCACTGGGGCCTGGATTGTACTCCCTGTATTTGGGGAGCCATAAGTACCCACATACTGAGTCTGCTGATAGCTGAAATCTTCCCCCGGGGAAGCTCCTTCTAGGGCATAAGAATGGGGAAAAACTCAACATTTCATTGAAGGTTTTCTCCCTAGCCTTCCAAGACTTTTCCCACCTCAACTCCTGAATCCCCATTTACCTCCCTAAGACAAGAATCACTGCAGATTTGGAAAACTGAAATCCTGCACTGAAGCAGCAGATCTCCCCGGGCTGGGGGAGGTTTCCAGGCTTGCCCTTTCATCCATCGGCAGGATAATGCTCAAAAAAGGAAAAAACAAGAGTAAAGCAGAAGGTTTGCTCAGTGCATGCATCCTTCCAGCTTTTCATGTTAATTACTCCCCTTCCCTCCCAGGCCTCCACTTGCCAAGTACTCTGCCCTACCAGCCAGGCTGTGCTGTGGTAGACGAAGCCCCACAAGCCCAAATGGCCTCTTCCCACTGGCCCACACCGGCACCTCTTCACAGTGCCTTGGTTTAAAGGGGAGCTAAAAGCAAGTGGGACCCCAGGCAAGCCCCACCATCTGCACCAGCTCCTGGTCCCAGGCTCTCCCATGGCCTCAGCTCACACCACGGGGCCACACAGCTCCTGCCAGCGGGGCTGTGGGCACAGAGGAGCCGCAGGGCCCACGCAAGGGGCCGCTGGGTTTGGCCTGTGCCCCGGAGCAGTGCGGCTGTCCTGGCTACAGACAGAGCCCAGCGACACGAGACCCCCCACCCCAGCGCCCGCTGCACACCAGGAACAGGAGGACATGCCTGCTCCCCTTGGGCTGTCCTCAGGAGCCAGGCAGAGCCCTGAGGCTTTGGCCGAGGGTGGTTCTAAATCCCCATCTGCTTCCACTGACCATCCCAGTCCTCAGAAGCCACAGCTGAAGGCCCCAGTCCTTGGGGAACTCTTGGAGAGCACTTCTCACCCTCTGAAGGCAAATGTGGCAGGTCTTTGAACTGAGCAAGATACTTGCAGACACTTAGCAAGATGATGACAATGAACGTTAATTATTGCCCAGATTATGTGCTTCATCCACCACGTCTCTGCAAGCTGCAAACCCCCCAAATGTCCTCAGACAGAGACCTCCACGAGCAGATATGGATGGAAAGGGAGGAAAGCTGAGCAACAACCAGGCTAATCAGAAAGGAAATGGCCTTTGTCACTCAGCCAAGTCAAACTCAGATTGTCTCTTGGATTTAAAGTGCTGCTGAAGCAGGAAAGCTCTTTAAGAGCACACACGGTAATTGTGCAGCATATAGGATGGTGCCAGCTTTCCTCCTCCTCAGCTTTGGAAAGGACACGCAGGATGCAATACAGGGCCATCACCAGGGGTCACAGCGTGGTGATTCAGTACCCAGCAGAAAGCTCATGTGTCACCTCTGCTAATTGCAGATCCCTCCAAAGGCTCCCAGCCCACCAAGCCCCAGCATACACTCCAGGCAAGGCAGGACACCCCAGCAGAACCCCAGGGCGTTCTCAGGGGTTGCATCTCCCCCATTTCACCTCTGCGGTCCTTTCAGAGGTGATTATTCATCTTTCTGGACTCTCCATCACACCTCACGGCAGCAGGACTGCAAAGCTGCTCCTGGCATTTCCATCTGTATTATTGCTGGCTGGGAACACAGCTTCCAGTTTGGCCCCTGCCCCTGCCTGTGACTCCTGAGAGGCGAGGCTCCTGCTGGGACTGCTCCAGCTGCAGCGGAGAAAATGCTTTGCAGGGATTGTTTTCACAAACCTTTCTATGGCCAGCTATTTTGATACCACAAGTCATCCCTGCAATGGGGAGGAGAGACCTCCCTTCCCCTCCAAAGGATATCCATGCTTTGTCAGGAGGGCTGCTGGGTGCCAGAGCAGAGCTCAGGGAAAGGGGGTCAAGGGCTGCCCCTCTAATCAGGGTGGTCCTTCCTGACTCCTTTTCAAAGCATTTTCCAAGGAAACTGGATGCATTGGCAGCAATCTGGACAACTCATAAGAGAAATTTCACTGCCTTTGGAGGCAGACAGCTCCACAAGATGGAAGGTGTCGGACATTTCTGGTCCTGGCAGCAAACTCCCTTGAAATGATTCTGTTCTGCCTGCAAGGCATGGGTGACCCTGGAGGAGCTGGAGACACTTTCACCTGCAAGTCCCAAGTCTGTCACCACCACTGCAGCTGGAATTACATCTCCAGATCCTCGGCAGCCCAAGAGCTGCTCAGAGGACCCTGCTGCCCGGCCAGTCTCTTGGGTGGGAAACAGGAGGCTGCACCCTGGAGAACTCAGGATCATCTTCATCCAGGCTCTCCTAGAGAGATATGGAGTTGGGTGATCAGGGCTGGGCAGGAGTGGCTGCAGGGATCCAGTCTAGAGCAATGACAGGGTAATGTACTTTGACACAGGGAAAGAAAAAGCCACATGTTTCCCAGGTTTCCAGCTCCAGCCTTGCTGAGCCCAGAGCCAGGAGCCCACCCCACTGTACCTCGGGATGTCAGTGCCCCGAAGCCCTCTCAGGGGCCAGGGTGGTCTCCTCACCCAGGTCACAGCATGGTGTTTCTCCCCATGGGAGCACTCTGCTCAGCACAGCACACACTCACCCCACACCCCTGAGTCAGGGACCATAGCGTGCCGTGTCCCGCTGCCTTTACCCGCAGGGAGGAGGAAATCAGGCAGCTCCTGACCCACCAGGCACCTGGAGCAGCCGTGCCATGAGCTCCCTCAACCCCTGCCAAGGGAGGAGTTTTGGGGCTGGGAGGGGAGCACCTCATCCGGCTGAAACACGCCTGGCAGCGCTGGAGGAGCGTGACTAATCCTGCCCCGGCGCTGGGAACGCGAGCGGCACCGTACGCCCCAGCGCCGGGGAAAACGCCGCCAGCACCAGCCAGTGCGAACACGCTGGTCGGGTGTGATTGCTGCAGAAACGGGGTAAATAAGGAAGTGGCAGCTCAGCCAGGGCACCAGGTAACCCCGGCCTCACAGGCAGCTCATGCACCGCCTGCAGCGCTCTGCCCTGCGCCTCGTTCCCCAGACACACCGAGGGGACAGGGCTGGGCTCTTCCCTGCTGAGCCGCACAATCCCAACCGCTGCGGACGCCAAGGGAGCTCTCCCTGGGACTGCCGCTGGGCCAGGGATTTCCTCCCCTTTGGAAAAGGCAATATGAGTTTTCTCTCACCCACCAGCTGAGCGATGCACAGTTCCCCGGGGTGAGACCCTCGTGCTTGACCATCGTGGGAGAGCATCCCAAAGGGATGAGCTGCTCCATGGGGACACATCTGCCGCAGAGCAGGCTGGCTGCTGGGGACAGACGTGCCCATTACCTTACAACCCAACTCTCCTGTGCATCACACCCGAGCAAGACCTCTCTCAGGAACAAAGGATCTTTCCACTTGCCTATGGGCAGCCCCAGGTTTTGTGTCTGAGTGTTCTGGGAGGTCAGCTGCGGCTTTCAGAACAACTAGCATGAAGAGATGCTGTAAGTATGTTCATATGCAAGCAAAGGAAAACAAACCATGATTTTCAGGAACACAGATCAAATAATATTCCAGTTACAGCTAATTAAACCCCCCACAAGAATGTCGAAGGGAGGGGTGTTGTCCTGAGATCCTTTTCCTTTGATTTACAGTGTGCATTGGTGTTTCACCCTCAACTTTGTCGTACGCTGCACTACCTTCTCCCTGTCATGATTTCAAGTTGTCCTGCTCCAGATGCAGCTGCAGCATCTGGGGAGAACATTGACAAGGGTGAATTCAGTCACCTCTGTGGCACCAGTCAGAGATTGCCAGGTTAGGCTCTGGACACCAGTGTGACACAGAGCATCAGTCCCACAGCTGGGGAAGTCACAGGAGATGGGGCAGACATTCCTGGGACAGGCACCAGCACCTCCTGCCCAGCTCCTGCAGCCCTGCTTGGCAGCTCACACGCACTCCCAGGGGAAGGCTGAACCAATTGACACAGAGAAACTACAAGGGCTCAGTGGAAATGATTTGTTACCAATTAAGGCGGAAGTCAATTAAGGCAATCGGTACAGGTTAAAGAAAAGATGGCCTAAGAAATACCTAATTGACAGGAAAAAAATAATACAGAGAGCCACCTTGCAGCAGCCCTGCATTAACCAGGGAGACCGAGGATGCTGTGAGGTTTCAAGAGTTCATTGCATTTATGATCAGGAGCACAGAACCCCAGAGGCTTCTGTCCAGATGAAAGGCTGAGGGAAAGATATTGCAAATCATCACTGAACTCTCGACTCCTTTAATCCTCCTCTGTTCCCATTTTCGCCCATTCACTGTGTCAGCAAGATCTGGAATCCAACACCCATGGGTGTGTTTTCACACGCAAGTGATGTGTAACAACTTCCACATCCACCCATCTAAAGAACAACATCCATCGTTACAATTCCAGACACACACTTTCATCCAGCCCAGGAAACCCCCAAGCTAAAAATATTTGGAGGCTGGAAATATCCTCAGACATCAATCACCGTGAGTCTACTGGAGGATCCAGGAGCTGCAGAGGAACAGGTGACCCCAGGGAATGACAGGGCAAGGGCCAAAGAACCAAAACAGCAGAGACAAAGGCTGAGGTGGTGCTGAGGAGAGACACCCTGGCTGCTCCCAGAGCTGAGCTGCAAGGAAGGGCTGGTGAGCCCATGATGGCTCCTGGTGATCGTGGGACCAGGACGCCGCAGGGGGTCCCAGGACCAGACATCTCTGGAGCCAAGTGATGCCATGATGATTTTTTTGCTTTTTCTTTTATACCCCTTTTTATATACTTTTTTATGTAGCTTTTATGTATTTTTAGTGCTTTTAGCTTACATAGTTACAATTCTTTAAGTTTGATAACTTCCCTCAGACCCAATATCCCGTTAAGCCAAGAGACCAAACATCCTGGAAACCCCAGACACCGAGGGCCTCTCCAGAACACATTCTGTAAACAAAGCCAGGCCCAGCCAGGGGAAGGTTCCTCGCTGAGGGGTCTCTCTGGAGTCCCTCCCTGGGGAATCTTTGATAGATGTGCTAATTTTTGCAAGGCATATAATTGTATACACATCACATCGTGGGGGGCCATTTTTGGGTGGGCATTTCGGGGTGCATTTCGATGTGCATTTCGGCACACCTGAGGATCCTTAAATAAACACCGAGGTAAAACCCTTTTTCCCTCTTAACTGTGTTCAGCTCTCTTAATTTTAAGACCAGGAAAAGGCATCACAAGGACTGCAGCAGAGCCCAGGGAGGAAAGCAAACTGATCCCTCGTGGTGCTGCTCAGCTTTGGTCCAGGGGACAAGGTGCCAACACTACCCAGGAGCAGCCAGGAGTACCCATCACCAGCACTGCATCCACCCCGCCAGGGGCACACTGCCCTTGTCCCACCAGCACAGTGCCTAGCTTTGGTGACCAGTAGAAGCATTTGTACCTCACTAACTGCTGTGTGAGCAGGTGGTTGCACCCTGATCTCCCCTGTGACCTCTACAAACCATCTGCTGAACCCCCCTGCCACCACCTCCTGCCCTGAAGAGCTCTGCTCCCACAGGTGCCAGCACACACATCCATTATGGGATCCTGGGGTCCTTTGCAGGAATAACTCTGATGTGCTGCAGACTTCAGATGGGGCTAAATCACTTGCCTAGTATGAAGGATGCCTTCCTTGGTGACATTTTTAACACTGTTTTTAAGGAGCATATTGCCCAGCTGGAAATGAGAATCCATCAGGCAATAGCATATATCGTAGGTCCTGGTCAGTAAGTGGAAAGAATTGGGGTTTATGGCTCAATAAATCATAGAACTTTCAATTAGATGAGTAGCTTAATTACTCCGCTGGATTTCGCATCCTACCTCTTTTGTAAGATCGTATTCTTTTAATGGCAACACAGCCGTTACCAAGGGCCTGACAAATTGCACTTCGCTCCTTCCTCTTCAGCATCTGACTGGAGCAGGTAGGGCATTACAGCTTAAATTCATTCAATTACTCTTAACATACACTTTCCCTTGACTTTCTGTAGATTATTCAAAATAAATGGCATCCCATGAACGCCCTCTCCACTGCGCAGGATTGACTTCCCTTCTGTGACCCTCTCCAAACAGAAAAATACGCTGAGTGAAAACTGGGGAGATCAGCACACATTTACTAATGGGCACGAGGGTGTTTGTTTCAGGACTTCTGATACTTCAGGCCTGGCCTCTCCTCCCTAGGCTGGGCAAGGCTGAAGCCATTTGGATTGCAAGAAACCTCTCCAGTTTCACTTATTTGTCACACACCTCGATGCCTGAAAACCATAATCATCTGCAGCCATGGCCCCAAGGAGCAGCAGCACACACCAGCATGCACAGCCCCAGCAGCCCTCAAAATGCTGCTGATGCCTTCAGGTGGAAGAGGGGCTTGCCAATACACAAAAGTAGTCACCTACAGCCACGTAAATATTGCTGAAGTCCTGGGGATAAACAAGCACGGCTTTCGACGCAAAATAGACCAGACACTCCCTGCCCCTTGGCAGTGGGACCCGCCAGCGATCCCAAAGAAACTGTCATTAGTTTTCCAGAAGGATCCACTGGCAGCCATCTGGCTGAGCTCTGTGGAGCTGTAAAGCTTTAGTGGGAGAAATCTCTTGACTGCTACAGCCTAAACAGGGCTGTGGAGAGTGCCCTGGGCACAGCGAGGAGCTCTGCCAGCAAACACTGCCCATCCTGCTGCCACTGCCCACACACCCCGTTCCAGAGCACTCTCCACTCATGTGTGCCCTGTTACAGCGTGAGCCAGTTCGATCCCTGCTCCGTGCTAGGGACCCACCGTGGGCAGACACGGCTGCGAGGCCCCACTTGATTTAACACGCCCTGCTCGGGGGTGCCGGAACACGCAGAGCTCCGAGGGCTGGGCATGGCAAAGCCAACAGCGAGGGAAACCTCCGGGAGAGCGACAGGAGGTGCCTCCACCAGGAACAAAGAACACCCAAACCCAGGCAACAGCAAGCAGCAGTGAGCAGGAGGGATTCAGCCCAGCCTGGTGATGCTGGCAGACAGACAGGTGCCCAGTAGAGCCACCCCAAACACCTTGATCTGTACTCGCAACTCATCCCTCCACAGCATCAGCCAAGAGCAGCAGCCCAGGATGACCTGTGGGGTGACCAGTCTCAGGGGAAACTTCAGCAGCTGGTGTGAAATGAACCTGTATCTCACCCTCAATTCTGAAAGCCAGGGTTTTAGTTGAAAGCCAACGTTTCCCATACACAGAATGGAGTATCCGATCCATGCAGAGCGGCTCCCCGTCTCTCCTCGCTTTCTTCCTATTGCACCTCAAGAGTTATAGATCCTTCACACTCATAAAAGATAATCACCCTTCATGGGTGAAGGAGCCTCTATTTATACCACTGCAGCAGGATGAATAGGCTGTGCAATTAAAGCAGGAGCTGCAGCAGAAGGGCTGGGCACAATTCCTACTGAAGGGAAAATCCAGTATTTTCCAGTACCTAAAAATTAGGTATTTTTACCCCAGGGTTAGAAGCCCTAGAGTCAAAGATTTAATCTCAAGGCTCAGTCATGCCATTTCCCAAGATCAGCACTGCTCCACATCCTGCAAACACGTGTGCACAACACTGCTCTGGGTGTCACGGGGCCCATCCAGGAGCTCCAGGCACATCCCTGGGTGCATCCCTGCTTCAGGGCTCGCCAGGACTACAGGGATGGCCACTGACCATGCCTGGCCGGGGTCTCCCAGGAGCCCTGGATCTCCAGGGACCCTCTGCCACAGGCGGCTCCGCGGGGGGCACTATTTACCTTGTTAATTTCCGAGGGAGGCGTTTTAATTGCTTTAAATTACTGCTGGAAAAACTGCGGTGGTCAACAATCAATCAGGCTGATTTACCGCCCCGTGCCCACCCGCCGCGAGCCGGCAATCAGCTGCCGCCACGAGATCCATTATTGATGAACTTTGCGGCACTGCTAATTAGCCGCGAGCGCAGGGCCCCGGCATCGCTGCGCCGGAGGAGCGCGTCGGTCACCGCTGCCCAGGACAGGGGACCCGCGTGGCACAGGCAGCGCCCGGGGGCACCGGGAGGGCTGCCCGGCTTTCCCTCCCTTCCTGGGCAGGACATAGCTGGATGGATGCTACAGGCAGCGAGGCACGGGCCAGTGCAGGGGTGGAGGGGGCGAGGCAGGCTGCACCTTCCCCATAATGCAGGGGACAACCGTGGGCGAGGGGGGGGAAGTGAAGGTGTCTGGGGAGCAAAGCCACCCTGTGTTCCAACAGAAGCACAGAGGGAAGAGGAATGCATTGCAATTCTGCGCAGGAACCCACAGTTCCCATCCCTGCCAAGAGCACCTCCACGGCGACGGGCGCGCGCGTGCCACTCATCCATCAGCCCGCTGATCTCATCCTTGATTTTCATGGACAACTTTGATTTTTCATCATAAATTCTCCTTGTTCCTCACTGGAGACTGACAGGGGGTTTAAGTACAGAATGAAACGGAGAATATTAAAGTGGCTGCTATTCTTTTGTGCCTGTCAGCTGATTCACTTTAAACGCTGTCCTTTTTAGTGAGAAAACCACAACACTTCGGGACCCTCAGCCAAGGCCCTCAAGGATATTGATTAAATGCAGCTTCCCCTGAAGACTCTTAATTTTCTTTAAGCTCTCCCCATTTTAAAGAGAGGCAGTGGAGGTGCAAGGGTCCTGCCTGGCCATTCAGGGTCACTACCAGGACTGGGTGGGAGCACAGCAGCCCCAGAGCAGCCCCCAGATTTTCCCAGCCCGGGCCAGCTCCTTCTGCCACACTGCTGCTGGGTGGCCCCATGCTGGTGACACTGGATGGCTGCAGTCCCAGCTCTCCTCACAGGACCAGTGCTGACAGGAGTTCTGTGCCGTGCTCCCAGGAGCCTGAAGAGCACAGCCAGCCCTCGGAGAGCCCAGGCACAGGGAGCCCTGACTGCAGCTCATGGGACCAGGCTGAACCCCCTCAATCCTTGCTTCCAGGGGCATCAGCTCCCCTTCCACCCCAGGGAGAAAGCTGCTTTATCATCCTCTCCTTGTTATAATCCCATCAAAGCACTCCTGGCCGATGGCCCCCTTGCCCGGGGTGCCTCTACTGCAGGCACCCACACAGAGCTGGTGCCAGCACCTCTCCCTGGCAAGCCCAGCCGCAGTCCTTTATCTGCAGACACAAAGCAGCAGTGCCCTGCAGCTCCTCCGCTAACAGGTGATTAAACGTGCATAAAGATTTACTCATTTCCCCTTCCCAGTGTCAGCGAGCAACACGAAAAAATTAATATTCCAAGCGCTCAAATATTAAGGCTCCAGATTCACAGTGGGAAACAACAACTTCGAGCTATGGAGGTTTCCAACCTCTGCTGGAAGGAGGTTTCCATCCAGCTGCAGGAGGTGACCATTCCCTAATTCACATCCACAAACTCTGCGCTGCTCCTGCTGCAACCTCCTGTGTTTTTCTCAGCAGACGGTGCTGAGCCCCACCCGGCTGCCGAGGAGGCAGGGCTGGGCACACAGGGGAGGGTCCGGCTGGTGCTCCCCCGGTCCCCACAACCCCCAGACCACCTGCACAGCAGCCAGCATGGCCTATCAGGGCGCCACTCCCAGTGACCGAGCACGCTGCTCCTTCCTGGGACAGGGCTGGACGTGGAGAAGTGGGAGATCTCTGGTCTGGGGACACGGGCCAAGAGGTTCCAGTCGGAGCCCCCAGCAGGGACACCTCTGGAAGCATGCCGGGAGTGGCCGAGGTCGCAGGCAGGCTGCTCTGGGTGCCCTCACGATGTTCAGTTTGTTCAGCATTCCTGACCTGCCTCCAGCACCGCTTATCTCTGCTCCGCATCGCCGCTGGGATGGAAACAGCCCCAGCCCCAGGGGAAGTTTGCTCACCCTCCGTTTACACCTGAAAGATCCGTTGTTTATCCAAAGCTGCGCAAACTGTAGGCCTGGAAACCGGGCTGAAACCCTTATGCAACCACCCTTCTGAGCCAGAAGCAGCCCAGCAGCAGCTTGCATGGCTTGGCCCGGAGCAAGGTGGGCGTAAAAACTGGAACAGAGCCAAAAGCAAGTCCATATACTGAGCATCTCTGTGCCTCCAAGGAAGCTCAGCCTTCTGGGTGACACTGAGGTGACACTTCTGTGCTGCCAGTGCACACACCTGCACAGCCAGGAGAGTCCTGGGAGGCTGGGAAGGGAATCCCACATTGAACAGCACCTCTGGCCCATGCCCAGGTCTACCTGCCTGTGCAGAACTGCTCCCTCACCACCTCCATCCAAGGAGAACAAGCTGCAGGAATCCTGGGTCTGAGCTCTCTGTAATTCCCTGCATCCTCTGACTCACCACATCAGCTCCTCCAAACACAGAGCATGGCACAGCCATGGCGCTCGGTCTGAGTCACGTGCCAGGAGGAAAATGCCACCACCCTCTCCTCACTGCCACCAGTTTGCTCCCAGACAAGGAAAAACACTGGTTTGCAGTCAGGCACACCAAGGTAGCCCGGAGACAGAGCATCTCTGCTTCCCAGGTCTCCCTGGCCATGTGAGCCACTCCAGCCAGAGGGGCAGGACACGACCACCCCAGAGCCAGGGGACCCCCTGCACTCGCACAGGGCAGGGCCCTGGGCACACAGAGCCCCCAGTGCAGCCCCTCACGGTGGAGGAACCCTCCTGCTCCAACCCGGGCAGGGAGACCAACACCCTCCCGCAGCCGGGGACCACGCTGCACCCAGATCTGACCCAGCAGCTCACCACGAGCCACCCCCAGCACGGCTGACACCAGAAACAATAGCCCCAAGTCCCGGCAGTTTATCACCACCGCTGCATTAACCCCCACGGAAATCACACTTTGATTTGTCTATTGATTTTTTTTTAAATGTTCAAATCAGCACAAACTCGCCTCTTACCCGCTTCCTTCTGACCACAGCCACCTGCCCCCAGCACCTCGAGTTCCCTGGGATCCACCTTCCCCCAGCTCCTGCTTTACAAACGCCCCCATCTCCCCACTGCAGCACTGAGCACATCAGGGCTCCTGCTCCAGTGCGGACCCATCGGTTCCAGGGCACAGCTGCTGCCAATTACCACTACTTAACTGGCACATTAAGCACAGAGTAAGGAATTAGGAGTTTCGGTCTGCTCTCTACTTAACAATAACAAAGTCACTTGACCTTTTTTCAGCCACCACAATGGCTGTGTAAGTGACTGCTTGACAAATGGGCTTTGTAATGGTCTCTGCTCTTTCTCATGTGGCTGGTGGAACAGTTAATATCTTGAGTCACAGCATTAAGAGGAGTGCTCGTGATTAATTTAAGATGTCAATTAATCACCCCAAATGGACTGGTTTGTCATCACTTCCTAATGGGAAGACGTTGATTTGTCCCGCAGAATTTGTAACAGGAAGAGAGGCTGAAGGCCCCGCTCAGAGCGCCGGGAGCTCTGTGACCAGCGCTGGTGAGAGAGGAAGGAGGAAAGGAAACAACCACTTCCACGTACAAGGGTGCCACTGTGTTCCCGTTTTAAAAACCACACTGCCCTGGGAAGAGCCTGCACGTATTTTTTTCAAAGTGCCAGCCTTGATTATGGCTTTAGACACCTCATTCCAGCAATCCGAGGTGCGTCGCCCACAGTGCAGGGCGTGGGGGAGCAGTGCCAGGTCCAGTCTTTACAAAACCCATTCTAAAACACATTCTTTCTCTCTAGCACAGACAGCAAGAACTGGAAAAATCTCTGATTTTAGCTGGACAAAGGAGACGTTGACGATTTCAAATCTGTCCTTGGTTTCCTTTTATAGAAACAAGACATGTGCAGCGATGATTCAGAAATGTAGCTCCGGAGATTGCCAGGGCTGCTTCACACCAGCTCCTCCGAGCTAAGCAGCCATCCTCAGCAGAGCTTCCACACTTGGAGTCACCCACCCCGACCATGGGGTGCATGGACCAGGAGCTGCACTGGGTCCTGGCTCTCCCACCCCATTTCTGGAGGCCAGCAGAAGCCCGTCGGTCAGTGGGAGCGCTGCTCTGCACTGCTTGGATGGCCAGAACACGTCCGCGGTCTGACACGTGTCGCAGCGATCCTGCACAGGTTCTGCTGAGCCCTGAAGTTTCGCTCCATTTCTAAAAAATATGCTGTTTACTACGTAGTGCTGATTGCTGAGGCCAGGGCCATCACAGCCAGCACACGCTGTCTCTAGGAAGTCCATCTTAACTTTAGATTGTGTAAGAATTTCCTCCACTGGGAAATGTAAATGTCCGAAATAGCCCCTCGTCAGCCCTCATGCTGGGAAAAGCCTCGAGGTTCCCCACGCTCCAGAGAAGATGAGCAGGCTTTGTCTGAACAAAATCCTGTGCAACAGTGGTGACAGGGAACTGAACCCCTCTGGATTCCAAGTGGAGAAGTTTGTACTCAAAGCAGGGGCTGAGCACTGGAGGAGGAGCTGGACCCGGGGAGCTCCCGGCCCACAGCGCACAGGGCACCCCGTCACCCAGGCAAAGAAAACCCAGGGCTGTTGTGCAGCACCATCATTTAGGTATTTGTGAAACAGCTAAACAACACCTTCTTCTGAAAATAAAAATATTTCAGACTTTTCAACAGCTCTGCCCCACGAGCCCACTAGTGCCCAGACTTTGCAGCCACTGAGGCTGCCTTGATGCCTTTCCCTGGTCTTAAAATTAAGAGCTAAACACAGTTAAGAGGGAAAAAGGGTTTTACCTCGGTGTTTACTGAAGGATCCTCAGGGGCGCCGAAATGCACATTGAAATGCACCCTGAAATGCCCCCCGAAGAAATGGCCCCCCACGATGTGATGTGTGTGCAATTATAGGCCTTGCTAATTAGCACATCTATCAAAGATTCCCCAGTGAGGGACTCCAGAGAGACCCCTCAGCGAGGAACCTTCCCCTGGCTGGGCCTGGCTTTGTTTACAGAATGTGTTCTGGAGAGGCCCTCGGGGTCTGGGGTTTCCAGGATGTTTGGTCTCTTGGCTTAACGGGATATTGGGTCTGAGGGAAGGGATCAAACTTAAAGAATTGTAACTGTGTGGGCTAAAAGCACTAAGAATACATAAAAGCCATATAAAAGAGTGAATAAAAGGGGTATAAAAGAAAAAGCAAAAAATCATCATGGCATCAGCCTGAGCCCAAGGTGCCAGGGAGCAATCCTCTGTTCCAGTCACGGTGGGCACTGAGATGTGGGAGACAGCGAACGCCTGCAAACACCCTGACGGACTCCGAGGGGCTGTTTCCTTGGCTGCACTTTTCCAGGATGTTTCTGGGTCACTTGCTTCCGTATGAGGCATTACCTGGACTCGTGTGAGCTGTGTCACCCCTCATCAGTCTCACACTGTGGCAATAAATAGAGTCCAAGCGGAGACAGAATTCTTTTCCACCCTGAAGTCTGTACAAGAAAGGGCTGCAGGAGCTGGGAGATGGAGCATCACCTGCCTCAGGCTCCCATGCAGATCCCAGCAACGCATCACACTCTGGGCTGTAATTCACAAGGCATATTAATCATGTAACAAGGAAGTCGCTTGGGATGTTGGAAAATAAAAACACGGATGAAAAACATAATTTTTTTTTCAATTGGGGTGCAGTGAGGCAGGCTTTCCCTCACACAGGCAGGTTCCTCCCTGGGAGGAGAGCCTTGCTTCCTGCATGCCCAGGGGCCCATGACCCCGCTGTCTGTCACACCCCATGAACCGTGCTCCTCTGCCCAGCGCCACGGGAATGTGCACTCCTTTCCTACGAGTTCCCATGAAATCACAAAAATGTTGGGGGTCCTGGGGGGAGGAAGCACTGCCTTTCCATCCGTTCCTTGCCTCCCATGGAGGAGGTTGGAAAACAACTGTCCTTGTGTCCATGTGTGCCTCGTGCACGGCAGCTGCAGAACGGGTCCTGCGCACAGGATTGTGTTGACCACGCTGCATTAGGGACCCCATGGTCAGGGTTAGGAACTTCTTTCTAATGGGGTGACCCCGAGGAAGTCGGATGAACTCCCTGTGCCCACGAGAGGAGCCCAGGCTGAGCAGGAGAAGGCACAGCATGGCACCAGCCTGCGCTCGCTGGGATTTCTCCACGGCTTTCACCAGCCAAAGCTCCATGACAAAAATGTCAAATCTGGAATTTTAACCCATAACAAACCCATGAAATCCCAGATGCATTTCCATGAAAGCATCCAGCCCCCTTCCTAGCCATGCCTGGGCACATGCAGTGGGATGCTGGTGCCTTGGTGCCAGCACCAGAACCTCCAGTGGAGTCACAGGCTTCTAACAACTGCTGGTAACTGGTTTTACTGGACAGTCAGGTCCCAGGGAGGAAGGTGGAGGTGACATATCCCCTCCCTCCTCTCAGGAGCTTTCCCAAGGGTCTTCTCCAGCCATCACAAATATGCAGACATGTATGCTGCTTGTCTGGGGTGTGGGACAGAGCTCATCTGATGCCACCTTGGGCAGCAACAGCAGGGCCCATGTGTGCCCATCTCACTCATTCCAGAGTTTTTGTGTTTGTCAGCTCCCTAGGACAGACACTGGAGCTGCCACGTGTCGCCCCCAGCAAAGTCCTGCAGAGATTTTTAGACAAAATCCCTCTAAAACCTCGAGAGCAGCACAGTGCAGAAGAGCCATAAGGGCAAGTCCAGGGAGCAGGGAGAGTGTGGCCCTGGGAGGAGGCAGCTCTGCTGCTCTGATCTAACCCGGAGTGACACAACAGCTGGGGGCCAGCGGTGCCCACCCCCTTCTCCTGTGATCCTGGACTTTTCATCCACAGCGCTGCAGTGGGGAAGTCACAGCCCGAGCAGGGCCACAGCGGGCAGCCGGGCCATGGGCTGGAGAAGGTTCTTTTGTCACAGACCCCTCAGCACAGAGCAGGGCATGATTTCCTGATAATTTCCTGATTTCAGCCGGGGATCAATTGGCCACTTGCTCCCTTTCCTTCCCCCCAGGACCAGGGCCTCCAGCTCTGCATGCAAAGCAGTCGCTCCCTATTTCTAAATGCAAATGCCTCTGTGAAAGGCCTTGCTTTGAAACCAGCATTATTCCCCAGGGTCCCGACCCTCCCGCCACATCCCTCACCCCGGCCTCTAGCCCAGCCTCTGCCTGTGCCTTCCCAGAGTAACAAAGGGTACGGGAAATAAAAGCAGAGCGATTACCATCTGGGAATCATCAGGCAGAGCCCAGAGGGATGGAGCAGGCTGCAGAGACCAGGCTGACCCCACGGCCCACCACCCGTGCGTGCCTCAGCCCCCCAAACCCCAGCGGCCTGCCAAGGCCTGCAGGGACCCAGCCCCGGCAGCACGCTGTGAGGGGCAGCGAGCCAAGCTGAGCCAAACCGAGTGACACCCCACTGAACGGGGCTGGAGGGAAGGGTGGCTGCCACGTCCCTCCTCGCACCCCGACACAGCAGTTCTGCACCCCCAGAGCCAGGCACAGGCAGCCCAGGATGGCAGCATACAGCGACAGCTACAGCAGGGCCACAGAGTGCCTGGCAGCTCCACCTCACCCTGTCCTCATGCCATGACCCACTGCCAGTGTGGCTGAGGAGCAGGCGGCTGGGTGGGTCACACACCTTTGCTGGCCCCAGTGCTGGGGGTCCCTAGGCCACAGAGGGAACAGGGGTGGGGATGGGGATGCCCCACAGTTCTGCACTCCTTGTGTCCCCTCACGGGCGGCTGTGCTCATGAATGGAGTGGCTGCTCCTCCCTGTCATCAATCTCCCGCTCTGTCCACTCTGGAGCCTGGAAATAAACCCCCCTGTAAATCTCCGCCACAACCGCTCTGTTTTGGTGGCGGAGGGCCCCACATTTCTGAGTTTCAGACTGCAGCCACGTCTTCAGGAGCGGAGCCACAAGAGCTTTCTGATGGTTAATTGCTGGCACACTCTCACTGAAAACATGAAACACCCCCTGACAAGCCGTGTGATTTATTACTGCCCACTGCAAAACGGAACAAAATCAATTGGCTATTACCTCACTTAGCGAAGGCTTGTCACCGCCTGGGAGCAGGGTGTTAAAAATAAAAGCCAGGCACAGCCCCGGCTGCGATCCCCACGCTGGGGCTGCTCCACCTGCTTTGCCACAGATAACACCGGGGCCGTGCCGGGGCCGGGCTCTGTGTGCCCTGATCGCTGCCATGCTGGTGCAGCACTGGCTCATTCCTGCTCTGCCGTTATTAATCACACAAATGCCGTCGTGAGCGCCGGCACTGCAAATTTTACAAGACGTGCAGAGCAGTGACAGAATATTTATGAGAGAAACATATCCTTTAATTAATCACATTCCTGCCCCGGCAAGGCAGACCCTCCATGCCCAGGAGGACACCCCGTGCTGGTTGTGGCACTGGCAGGGGAGGGCTGCCTTCACGGGCAGGTGGAATGTGCCAGGGAAAGGCACCGTCCATCCACCCCTGTCTGAGTGTGACAGCCTTGGCTTTCCTTGGCTGTGAGCCTGTCTCTCTGCAGACACCCTCAGTGTGCCCAGCACAGGCTGCTGAACACCCATGCTGTGGCAACGCTGGTGCAGCTGCCTCTGCTTGCATTTCCAAACATGCAGGGGAACCCATACATTGCCCTAGAAAAGTGGCCAGAGAACCACTGTAGCAGAAATCCGCCTGTATTTCCTTGGTAGGAAAAGGGAGCGAGCCATAAACCACCACAGAGGCAGTCAAGGTCTGGGAGCACACGCCCTGTCAACAGTGGGACAGCTCAGGAGCCAGGGCCAGGGCAGCTGCCACTCACTGGGACACTGCGGCCAGTGCCAGTGGGACCGCGCCGTGCCCGGCAGCCCCGGGTTCCTCACCGGGACCAATGTGAGGCAGAGTCCTGAGGGCAAGCAGGGACCCTGCTCCCAGCTGTTTCCATGGTCAGTGCAGGGTCAGTGTTGGGGACCATGTCCTGTGCATGTGGCACAGCCCTGGGTGGCAGCTCAGGAGCTGGCAGAAGTGGCTGAGGCACGTTTGCAGGATATTTCAGAAACTGAACAGTCCCTCTCTTTACATTTCATCGCCTTTGTTTCATACCCAAATCACTTACAGGCTCCTCCAGTCATAGCAGGGAGATGCTCCTCCCATGAAGCTCCAAACTGTGCACAGCATAAAGAGGCTGCATTATTTATAGACTCTGGATGGATATTTCACATGAGGTCCGGCCCATTCCCAGCATTCCCTCCATTCACAGATCATTAAGTAGCACTTGCTGACATACAAGGCAATGCGAGTGAGTGGGGAACTTTGAATATTGCCACCCAGCCCCACAGTAAATGAGATTCAGGATGTAATTGTGTGAAGAAGGGGGACAGTTCTGCCCTCCCACACAAATCTCAGCTCAAAGCATCCATGCAAGCACCCCGCACTAACGCTGTTGCAGGGGCACCCGTGGGACCCACACAGCCTGGGCACCACCAAGGGGACATGGAGGCTACCCAGGGCCCAGTAACACCACTGCTGAGCCTAAAAGGGGTTTCCTCCCCACTGAGCTCATGGCTGCAAAATGATCAGCCTTGCGGGGACAAAATTCCTGTAAAACCTCGGGAGCAGCACAGCGCAGAAAAGCCATAAGGGCAAGAGCAGAGCCCGAGGGTTTAACTCAGAGCATGGCAGGTACAAGAAGGGGTCCTCTGCAGTGTCATGCTGCAGTGTGAGCAGCATGAGCAGCTGTCTGTGCCCAGGTGCCACAGGACACCTTTCATGCCTGCCAAGGATTCCGTGCCCTGTCACCATCCTAGCTGGGATGCTTGGAGCAGCTACTGGCTCTGCTCCTGACCCCCAGACCCCACTCTAGGCAGGCAGACACTGTCCCTGCTAAGGGCTCATGGCCACCACATTCCTGCCTACAGCTGGAGTAAACCTGGGGGTGTGTCTGCCCCCACCTCGGGCCGCAGCTGAGCAGAGACAATGGCAGGACGTGACTGTGGGGACATCTGTGCCTGATCCAGGAAACATTTTGGCATCTAGTAGAAGTAGTGGGTTGTTAAAAAGGAAAAAAAAAGAGATGTGTGATTGCGAGAAGATCTGGGATACATTTGCAGGCTGCAGCAGAGCATTTCAGAAGAGGACAAGGCTGAGATTTCAGTTCCCAGGAAGCCTGACACCCTGCTCCATGGACTGTGACCCTGCCAGGAGCCACTCTCCGATGGGCAGGTCATGCCACCTCCCCACGGGCTCATCCCTTTGCCCAGGGACTGCCCAGAGGCAGAGTGGGGCTCACTCCCCTCCCAGTGCCCAGCTGCTGTGCCCACGCTGCAGGCCTGTGCCCTTCAGCAGGACAACAGATCTGTGTGTCCCCTCTGTCTCTCCAGTGGAGAGGGTGGCCAGGGGGTGACACGGGGAGGCTGAAGTCCACAGCAGAGCACTCGCAGGTGCCACTGCCAGTGTGGCTTGGCCACGCAAGCCTCCCAGGGAACAGCAGCCTCCTGCTGCCCCTCCCGTGGCCAGTCTGGGGACCAAACATTCCCCACAGCTCCGTGCCCCACTCTCGCCCAGGTTTCCTCTGCTGAGGCCAGCGCTGCTGGTCAGTGTGACTGCCCGGGTGGTGCCACCAGCCGGGAGCTTGTCCCCAGGAGCACAAGGCCTTGCTGGCACACACGAGGGCTGCAGCAGCACCTGCTCTGGGAGAGCTGTGGCTCGTCCAGTTGCAGCCCAAGGCCACCCCGCGCAGCAGCACTTCCATTTCAGTCCATGGCGCGGTGTGCTGAAACGACGGGAACCGCGGGGCCAGTGGAAAATGGGGCTCTGAGCTCATGCGTCTTATTTTAGCTCCCCATCCTCTCTGGAAGCTATCTCAGGCATGTTTTGGGAATACAGCAGGTATTTTTATGAGTGGGATTTGCAAGGGTATTTTCATCTTAGACTTGGAGACAACTGGGCCTGCTGCCAGGTTTAGGAAGCGCAGGGGCAAGAAACATAAAACTAGTGAGAGGTAGGCTTCCCACTGGGGCTTATATTTAGCTGAGGGGAGCAGGAGCACTTGAAAATGTCCTGCTGGTGCTCCCTGTGCCAGACCATCCCTCAGCCGGTTCACTGAGGCCAACCTTGACCCAATCCGGGAAAGGCAAGGGGAATGTGGCCCGGCCGATGGCACTTGTCCGGCTTGGCCCACCTGGCACTGCCGAGACCCCGGCTGCCCTTTAGATCAGCTGTCACCAGCAGAGCAGCGGGTGCAGAGCGAGCCAGACGTCACCCGCACTGGGGGAGCCACCACTGAGCAACGCCTGGGGACAAGGACAATGCGGGCTGGGGCACAGCGCTGGCCGGGTGCTGCTCTGTGCCCGGGCAGGATGACCAGCCCAGGCTCTGCCCCAGGCAGCACCACAGCACAGTCCCATGACACACACAACGGGCAGGGTCCCCTGGGTGCCACAGGGTGCTGCCCAGTGGGGGACAACAGCTGACAGCTGAGCTGGAGGGGCCAGGGAAAACCACGACCTTGCAGTGACACGGGCCCGGCCGTGCCGTGCTGTGGCCGGGAACATGAGCCGAGCAGCTGCGTAGTGGTGCTTGGCCAGGGGCCGAGGTGCACGGGCTGCTGGTAGCCAGCACCAGAGCTGCTCTGAGGCCCCTCAAAGACCCTCCCTAGCAGGCAGAGCCAGCTCGCTCCAGAAAAAAAAAAAGC
>VXBT01009028.1:138597-188323 GCA_013400235.1 Oriolus oriolus
GGGGGGGAAGAGACAGCTTCAACCAAGAAATAGCCACAGGCAGGTTTTGTTTTTAAAGCATTTTTATTTTCTTCATTTTGAATTGAATTTTTAAATTATTTGTCTCACTGAAAATGGACACATTTTGAAATCCCATGTGTTCCCTCCTCTCTGCCTGGAGGGGGTTGGCTGCTGACCGAGCGCAGCGAGCTGGGGGGCTGAGCCACAAGCTCCTCATTTTCTGTGGCAGCTTTGTACCTTTTCCAAAGCAAAGACAGTCCTCAGAAAGGGGTAACCTCAAGCAAATACCCTCCCTCTCCCGTACCTGGGACTGGTTTTACTGCACCTGGCAAAGAAGGCCGGTAGCTGGAGGGAGCAGAATAAGAAAACAACATTTCCTTATGACTTTCTTTTTTATAATCAAACTAAGCGTAACGTCACGCCCACCATCCAACGCAGCCCATCACCTTGTGGGGGCCTTAGGCCAGCACTCGCTGTGCCTTCCCAAGAGTCTCCTGAGCAACCAGCACCGGGAAGAGCCCTGATCAGACACGGCACAGGAGCCCTCGAGCCCCGTCTCTATTGGCGCGGCTCCGAGCAGGACGCCCTGAGCCGGGCCTGCCCTGCTGCTCCAGTGCCACCCTGCACTGAGGGGACCCGGTCCTTCGAACGGGAGCACGTCATGCTCCACCATTTTGGCGGCCGCCCTCCGCACGTGAAATGGTGTCGGCACAGCTGCACCACCAGTGGCTGCCACCATCGCAGCCCCACTGATTACAGCGCCCTTGTCACGCCGCTCCGCGAGCGAGCGGCGAGGCTGCTCAGGCTCTGCCTGTTGCACGTCTCTTTGAAACAATCAGAATGACAAATCAGTGGTAATCTCTTCAGTTCTGGAGGGAAGCTATTGCGGCTCGTTCACAAGGATTAATCAGCTTTTCATCAGTGTTATTATACCAGCGCTGCCTCAGGAGAAGCCCCGAGGCCATGCTGGCTGGGCTCACACCACAGGGACACCGAGGCCGCTGGCGGAGCAGGCAGCATGGCCAAGCTGCTCGCTCCCAGCCCCTGTCCATCGGCAGGGCTGCCACGTCCACTCCCAGGCTCCGCAGCCCTTGCTCAGGCTCTGCCTGGGGGCAGCTCTGCCTGAGGGGCTGCGCGCTGTGGGCGGCAGGAAGGCTGGAGGGAGGCTGAAGTCGAGTGCACCCCCCTCAGAGTGACTCTCCAGTACACAAAACCATTTTAATGATCAGTGCCAAATCAGAGATCGGTCAAGGAGAAATAACTACAGGTGTCTCCCTTCTACATAACGAGCTGCAGGAGACACCCTGGTGGCCCTCCCTGAGCACAGGGAAGGCTTTCTCCATGCACCACCAGCACTGCTCCGTGTCTGTCTGGGGCTGCTCCACAGAAATCCTACACACCCTGTTGAGCGAGAGCTGTCAGCAAGCAGAGCTGGTGCCTTTCAACTCTTTACCACCTGCATTCAGCAGAACAGCTCTCAGCAGCATCCCTTCTTGGCTGATGCTCAACGTCCAGAAGACACAGGCTGCTAGGGATGAATGACCTAGGCTGGGTTCTCTCAGCCCTGCCACTGCTCCATGGCATGACCATGCCCAAACAAGCCACTTTCACCTCAACAAAAGCTAAAATGAGAACAGATTCATCAGCATCTACACTTCCACTGCACTTCATGGCAGCCCCAGAGCACTTTGCATCTGCCCACATATTAAGAACAATGATGGTAGAGAGCTTTACTGAAAATGCCCAGACCTTGTGCTGCAACCAGTGGTGGTGCCCTTTGGCCAAGGCCTAGGAGGGAAGGATGCTTGTGGGAAGAACAGCAATATGTGATACTATTCCATGGACAGAACTGACTACTTGCTTTTCCTGGACTCATCTTCCATGATCAGAGACCTTCCCCTGGTCCACACATGCCCTTTTGCTCCACCAAGCAGGAACTAAGCACACAAGTGTGAGCGTGGGGTGTGCAAGGTGGAGAGAAAAAAGCCATGGTGCTGCTCCAAAAGGCCCCAGAGACAAATTCTTGATCTTTCATGCACTCAGACCAACAGCCCTCAGAGCTCTGGACAAGACGGCTGTAGTGCTACACACGGCTCTGCTGTGCCCTGGAAAAATTCTGCGGCGGGCACGTGGCATTTCAGTCCCCTGTTTCAGTTTACAGGAGCACAGGTCATTCATTCCCTCCCCAGCACAGCCCTGCTTTCTCTGGCCAAGGGGCTGATGCTGGCCTGGGAGAAGCCTCTCCACCAGTATGACCATGGTGCACCTGCCTGTGGGGCCAGCTGAAACTCGTACCAAACGTCCTGGGCACTGGGCACGGCGCTTCCTTAGGTGCAGGTCAGCGCCGCTGCCACGGAGCCTGCCCAGGGCAGCAGCTCTGAGCAGGGCACTGCCCAGCCTGGCAGTGGGAGATGGTTCTTGGCATCCAGGAGACAGTCAGCAGCAAGGCCAGGGTGGTGCTGCGTGGGGGCACCGTCTGAGCGGGAATCGCCACCTGCAAGGGATGGAGAGAAGAGAGGATTAGCAGAACGCAGCCACAGCCACGGAAGCCCAGCTCCCAGCAGCTCCTTCTGGCTCAGACCCTATCCCCGCTCAGCCAGGAGAGAGACTGACATGAAATGGTCCTGGATCAGGCACCATCTTCCGTGGGAAAAACAGCAGACTGCAGCCCATTGCTGGGGCTGGGGAAGGGTGTGCAAAACAGCACAGCAGCACTCAGAGCAGCTGAGCACAGCTCTCCCATCGCCTTCCATAGCTCTGTGCCAGCTCTGCCACATTACAGCGCTTGGATCACACCATCAAAACTCAACAATGCACTTGAGTTACATAAAGGTCCAACTCATGGAGAAGAGGCTCTTGACGTTTCCCCACAGCAGGCTTTTTAGGGTACGTTAGGAATGCTAAAACCATAGACAGAAAGTGCATGGAAAGGTGAAGTCAGGTGTCAGGGCCCTCCAAAACATTGAAACTAAAACTGCTTGAAAACAGACAAGGAAACATACAAGATCACACGCTGCAACCAGAGGACCTTTGAAGCTGATTACAGATGGCAAACATGCGCTACATGGCATGCATAACTTCAGTTTCCCACTAGCACGTGTGTGGGCACATACCAAGTATAACATGGACATAAAATAATACCGAGAGATATATATATAAGTCCTCTTCATGCACACGTAAAGCCAGCATCCAGGCAACAAACTTCTGGTGAATTCAAAGCACTGAACCAGGAGAAATTCTTAAAACCAGAAGAGATCTCTTAACTCATTGTTTCTCACACCAGAACAAGTCCATGCTAATCCTAATTTTTTTTTCCCTTCTGAATACCAAACTCACTCCCACCTGGATTTGCCTCGCTGCTGCTGGAGCGCTGATGCACACAGTTTACCCAGTGCACATTAAAATGCCCATAAAGTATGGCACTGTACCTGCCCTGCTGCAGATGATTCTCTGCAGATCCCCACTCGCAGCTTCACTCAGGCCAACTCACTTAGAAACCGAGAGCCAAAGCATTGCTCTCACTCGGCACATTTCACGGTGCATTTCGTAACTGAGGCTCACAAACACAATCCTTCCCCCATGCACTGCCCTTGTTGCCCACAACAAAGGCGTTTGGGATCAAAGGAAAGGGTTAACCCCCATGCAGTCATCGCTCGGAGTCCTGGAGGTCTGAGCGCTGCCAACTCCTGAAAAATGGCCACCAGGCAGGCAAGCTGCTGAGAATCATCAGAATAAGATTGGAAGGTGTCCACATCAATCAATCACTTGTTGACAGATGACTGGAAGCCCCCACTGTGCCCGTGGACAGCTGACCAACTCTCGGCTTAACCTGGAGTCTAACATTAGCCTGTTTGCTTCGTGTGGGTGGCTGCTGCGTTATGACCTTAATAGTCAATCAATCTTGCAACGAGCAGTCTGTCTGGCAGAAGCATTCATTATCCATCCTATTCATGCATTGAAAAGCTTTATCTTCAAAAACTCTGCGTCACTTAGGGAGGAATAACAGAACTATGAGCAAGAAAATAGGCCCAGCCCCAGTTCCTAAGGGGAATCCGGATGTTGGGGCCGAGCTCCCACAGCCGCTGCAGCCCCAGACCCGGGGGCACTCAGGGCAGGGCTTGGCCTTCCTTTTATTTCTGGTACCTATTCAGGCTGCTTTGAGGTTGCTGCTCTTGCACCAGCAACTGCTGGAATCAGTGCCAAGAGGAAGACAAGGGGGAGAGATATAAAAGGACAACAAACACACATCAATTAAACCTTGCAAGCTGTTAGTCACACTGGTTAATAAGTTCTTTCTATCTGTAAAGTGCTCTTAGTGACAAATCCTTTAACTGGCACTCAGAGCGTTATTATGGCTTTCAAGATGCCTCTGTCTTTCATGTGCAGCTTCTTGTACACATGTGAGTGCTCCCCGTTGCGCAGTCTGTTTACACTGGTTGTGAGAAGACATCATCAAAGCAAACTGAAAGCAACACTAAATGCTTGAGAAAAACAGAATTTTTTCACTGCTGCCTGCTCTGAAATCGCCTTTCACTTAACAAACCACTGCATACCGCAGCGGCAGCGGGAGGAGTCGGGTAGCTGGGCTGGCACAGCAGCATCCAGCAGCATCCATCTCCTGGCACCAGGCAGGGACCTGAACCCACTCCCACCAGCTGAGACCTGGTGGTCACAGCTCCAGGGATGAGGAATTGCAGGAGCTGCCCATCCCGTGCTGTGGCCCGGGGTCCCAAGCATGGCAGTCTGTGTACCAGAGCTGTGCCTGGGCCAGGACAGGGGCAGCTCCTGCGCCCGGGGTTGGGAACCAGAGCAATGCCCTAAGCGCCCTCACCATCACTCATCCTGGCCATCCCTGTGCCACGGGGCACCCAGAGGGTGGTACAGGCTTTGTTTCAAGGAGCTGAAGCCAGACAAAGCTTTGAGCAAGGTGAAGGAAGGAGAAGAGGCACCAGGCTTGGGAGGAGCACTCCTGCCTTGCTCACCGCCCGCAGCAGCCAGCACAGGGTGAACACCCGTGGGCGCCCCATGGGCCAGGCTGCAGGATCCCCTTCATTGCTGGCTGGTCCTGTTCAGGAGAAGGGCAATGAGAAGGTGGCTCCAACCATGCCTGCACTGCACAAAACCTGACCAATATCCTGGGAGAGCAATATGTGATGTACAACAGCACATAAAGACACCAGCACCAGGGAGGACGGCGACCTGACCCCAAGTGCCCTGTCCAGGGCCAACGGGCACACAGACCACACAGTGCCATGGGATGCCCTT
Organism: Oriolus oriolus; assembly: GCA_013400235.1. NCBI lineage: Eukaryota > Metazoa > Chordata > Aves > Passeriformes > Corvidae > Oriolus > Oriolus oriolus. Next base: position 143,863 of record VXBT01009028.1, read on the forward strand.
ACAGAAACCATCCTCTCCTTACTCAAAGTCAAAGCAATTAGGGCCCTGCAATGTTAGATTAAAAAAGAGACAGTTAATCGGAGAGCTTCCATAATCCTTCACACTCAGGCTGCCAAAGCAGCCGCAATTCAGCAGGCCTCATCCAGGCTGATTGTATGTCCTGAAAAATGAACAGTAACTCTTGCACAGAAGCAAGTTATGTTCTTGCAAACTTTCTTCCACACAAACTAATATTAACCACCTTAATAAACATTAATGTGTAATGGTCGTTCATTAAATTCAGGAAAATACAGGGCCTCAGAGCAATCATTTCGTGGTTTCAGTACCTGGGGCACTCACCACACAGCACCTGTGCTCCCTGTGCACGGCATGTCCTGGGCCACTGCTGCCCGATGCCACCCCGTTCACCTGGCACCCCCTCGCCAGTGGCCGCGCAGCCGCGCTCCCAGACCACGCAGCAGGAGCAGTGTGGAGGGCTGCCAACCTCTGGCACTGGAGCCCTCTGCACTCCCTTGGAGGAGAGATGCCTGAGGGCCAAATCTCCCAAGAGATAAGAACCTTCCTCAAGCTCACGGTGACCAAAAAGTAGGCCCGGCATGCTTTGCTTCTTTTTATGGTAATAGTCTGTACCCTGTTGGCTAACTGGTGTCCACCCCACCCCTGCCTTCCCTACATAAGCACCCTGGCTGTACCCCTGATCTCAGGAGAGCCTGGCCGCTGGCTCCCTTCACAAGGACGGCTGAGTAAAGCTCACCTGTGGAATTCACCACACCAGGCTCCCTCGTCTCTCTCCGTCCCCAGGCCTGCCCAGGTGGTCTCATACAAGCTGAACTCACAAGGAGCTGAATCACTTTGAGCTGAAACCACTTGCAGCCAAAGCTGCTACACTTTGTGAGACCACCCCGTCGCTCCAGAGAAGTCACAAAGGCCCCGGGAAAGGCTCTTCCCTTGCAGGACGCTTTCTCTAGGAAGGTCACAACCCCGTATTGCCCCAGAATGGGCACCCCGAATGCGACAGAGCAGCACTGCCACATCGTCACCTTCTGGGCGTGCAGAGAGAACAGCCCACTCTGCCGGGACAGCCACCATGGCTCCCTGAGCGCTGAGCAACTCAGTGCCTGCCCGACCTGGCACCCATCCACACAGCTCCTGCGGCAGCACGGCCCAGCACGGAGGGGCTGTGCCGCTGGGGAGCGGGATGGCAGCAGTGGCGCTTGGGGGGGCCTCCAGGCTATCAGTTGCAGGTGACAGCATTAGATCTGCTGCCCCAGAAAGTCCTCTGTGCAACCTGGCCTCCTCCGGCTGGCTCGGGACTTCATGGACGGTGTCAAGTGGCAACTTTCTGGATTCTGACCTTGTAGGAATTTGCTCCTGGGGGGGGGACACGCCAGTCCATAAAGTTCCCATTAGTGTAAAAGCAGATGTAAGCACTTTGCTGGCAGAGCTCAGCAGCAGGGAAGCCTGCAGTTGATCAGTTCTGCCTCGCTGGTCACTGCAGTCAACAGGAATTACTGCAGAGGGTTCCTGTGCCCCTCTCCCAAAGCCCACCCCTCCAAAAAGGATGGTTTCAAGAAGCCAGCCAAGCTCAGGCACCGCTCCGGGGTAAGACGGTAAATCCACGTGATGCGTGCTGAGGGGAGCCAGCCCCAGGCCGGGAATAGCCAGCAGGAAAGCGGTGTGGATTTGTTTATTGTACAGAACCAATCTGACTGTGGGGACTCGCTGCTGCTCTCGCCAGGAGCCAGTGAGTCCAGGGCCACATGACTCAGCGCAGGACCGAGGGACAGGCAGGTGGCAGCTGGGACTGGCCTTTGCCACCAGCTCCCACAAGGACACCCGGCACCCCCAGATTGTCACAGCCAGGGAGCAGCACCTGCCCCTTCCCGCAGCACCAAGGGCACGAGGGGACTGCCAGGCCCTGCAACACCACCCCAGGTACTGAGCGCAGCCCCTCCAGACCCCGGCCACCAAATGGGATCTGTGGGCCACAGTGCTCAGCCACAGGGGAGAAAAAAGGCAGCAGTAAAGGCTTCTGTGGCCATGGCGCTTCCTGCCGCCGGTGGAGTGGGACTACCAGTCCTCCACCCCCCGTGCTCCCTCTCCATCATGTTGTACTGAGAACCGGCACCAGCTGACCTGGTTTCAGCCAGTTTTCCTTCATGATTAACACTCTCCGGGCCCATGCTCACTCTGTTATTCTCACCAAATTAAAGAGCAGTCCTGGATCCTCGTTAGATTTGCTCACATTTGAGCAGTGTCATGTGGTCAGTAGCCCATGGCAATACACTAAATTAAAGGCCTAATGCAGAATCCACCTACGAGCCTGACAACTAATGAATCGAGGGCTTCAGGCCCCAGAGGAGCTGCGCTGGGATGAAGCCACTTCACACCGAGCCAGAGCAGAAGTGCAGTCCCTGGGCTGTCATTCAGAAATAAAGAGTTGTTGAATTTTATTCACCACAGGACACAGAAACAACAGCATCTCTGTAACTAAGGCTGGTTTGCCAGAGAGCCAGGCAGCAAGGAGCCCTCTCGGCACTGATCCCCCCAGGGCACAGAGGCTCCCTCCCGCATGCCAGAGGTGCTGCAAATGACCTCCCGCTTGGTTTCAATGGACTGGGTATGAGTCCCCATCAGGGACACGCTGACTCTTCCCTCTGGTCAAAAATGAATACCTCCACCCATCCCTCTAAACCATGCTGGTACTCCAGAGGGCACAACACGGCCCCTTCCTGTGCCCTCAGCTCTTCCTCTGTTCCCCAAAGGGCTCAGGGGAGCGCAGCTGCCCATGCCACAGCACCCAGCCCTCACGGGCATCACCCAACACCAGTCTGGCTACACATGAGAGCAGCAGAGACTCTGGCTCCCACACTGGGCTGTTAGCACCCTCTCCCCATCTCCGGCAGCGGCTGGGCAAGCACTGGATGTAAGCTCTGGGGCCAGTGCTGCAGCCATCAATTTTGCTCTGAAGCATTTCAGGTTGGAGCTGAAGCCTGGAAAGGTTCAGCCTGTTGCATCAGACAGCTCCAGCCCTGCAAAGGTCAGGGCTGTTTTGGTAAGGAGCTGTTTGCTGAAGCCTCCCCCTTCCCCAGATCCCTGCTCTTGGCCACAGGCTCACGCACCCATACCCCTCCCTGTGCACACACACTCACACTCTGCTCCAGCCTTTGGAAATGGAGAAGCTCCACAACAGGACACTCTCCTCACAGTCAGCACACTGTGTGCCACGAACCAGCGGCTGCGCAGCGCTCCTGAGGCACCCAGCATGGCACTGGGGGATCTCACCTCCTCTGTGCCCACTCCTCATGCCCCTGCTACAGCTGGGAGCCCAGGCAAGCCCTCTGCCAGGGAGTGGTGACCTCTGGCCAGGCGTGCACTGCCAGTGCCACCATCCACTGTGCGTTCCCGATGGTCACAGTCAGGGACCTGAACCCCCCTCCTCATCTCCAAAGCAGAGGCAGACCCATAGCACAAGGACAACGCCAGGTGTCCTCTGCTCAGGCTGATCTGAAATGCCCTGGGAGGAGCTGCCCTGGAAAGCACCACACTGCAGACAGAGGACACCCCAACCTTTGGCCTTTGGGGGACAGGAGAATGCTCCCAGCAACCCCCCAAAACACCGTGATGGGGGCTGTGCAGGCGCGTCGCTGGGTGGTGCAGAGCAGGGCTGGGAGCAGCTAGCCAGGAGGGGAGGAGGGTGGTGAACACAGTGATGAGCTCTATCATAGCCACCCTCCAGCCAGGCACAGGGGATTGTCCCCCTCTCCTCTCTGCAGTGGCCTGCCATCCACCCACCCATCCATCCATCCACCCACCCGCCCATCCATCCCAGTGAGGATGGTGGAGCAGGGAACAGTGCCTAAGGCTGAGACGTGTTTATTTGATGCCAGTACACAGCCGGTCCTCTCCACATTCCTCCATCTGGACAAGGCACAACCACTTCTCCAAAGCCATCTCTTCATCCCTAAAGTGAGAGTTGCATTTTAACATTATTTTTTTTTTCCTAGACAGACTTGAATCTCATTAATTTTAAGACACTTCAAGCTCTCTTTAGCAGTCCCTAACATAATTCTCCTAACTTAAGATACAAGATACTAGATAGAAGTAGCCAATCCCGTTTATAATTGTGTGTATGACCAGCACTTCAAATTCACTTCCCTTGATTTAATGTCCTATTTGTATTCTATCAATAAATGGAGTTCTCAGGACCATACTTAAATGGAAACAGCACTATGCTCTGATAGCCAAAGCCAGCAAAAAAAAATTGCATCACTAAACTAAAATGTCTTGTAGTATATGATTCCTTGACTTATTGTTCTCTCCTCTTCGTTGCACTTGAATATTAACTGTTGTATTAATAGCTCACTCTTAATTATCCATGAGTAATGTACTACAACCAGAAAATTAATGGAGGGAAGCACCACAAAAATGGAAAAGAATTCTCCCTATCCCAGATACATTTCCAAGCACGCTGTGAGAGGAAGAAGATACACACACTGCCTTGAACACAGCCAGAGAGAGGCCAGTGCTGGGGAGGGTCCATTGCTGAACCCCGGTGATGGGTCTTTGCCTTGCTGGACCCTGCTTGCCACGGGAGGGAGGTTCTGAGCAGGGGTCTGATAATGATCCCAGAGAGCTGGGCTGGTTTGGAGAGGGGCAGCAGAGCTTGCCAGTGACTCGGTTCTCCTGCCCAAGATGGAGGAAATGAGTGAGACCAGAGTGAGAAATTTCCAGTTGTTAAGGAAGACTTTGCCGCAAACCACATAATTCAGCTCCAGATTTCACTGCAGCAGGAATCTGAACTTGAAAAGACTGACAAAGGACAGGGTGTTTTTATGGATAACACAGTTTCTCGGAGTTAAACGTTACAGCTGACAGGAGCACAAAGAATGTGCTGCACCCCTCATTCATCACCACCCCTGCTCTCCAAAGGGCACCCGAGAGGGAGGACCTCCCGTCTCTGCTGGGACATTTCCCCTCTCCAGGAGCCTGTTGGAAAGTGCTGCTCACCATGATGCCATGACATAGTGTCTCTGCCCCTGAGGACAGTGCCAGCACGGCTCCTCCAAGGCGGCCAGGAGCCGCACAGGCAGGGCCACCGCATCCATCTGCACGGGTGCGATCCTGAGGCTGCTCCAGAAGACTGGAATGGTGAGGTGCCTAATTAAATATGTGCCTCCCAGTGCCGGAGCCCTGCAGCAGCCATGAATTATGCAGCGGCTCACTTACATGTCAGCAGGATCACAATATTGATGAGCTATCCTGTGTGTAATCTGATAAAAACCAAGATAAACTCAGCAAAAATTGAGTGTAATATGATCCTTTCCTTTCAATAAACCACTTCCAGCCCAGCACTGGGAATGTCTCCCCAGGCTCCCTGCTCACCTCAGGCAGCCAAGCCCAGCAGCTCCTCAGTATGGCCCAACACAGGCACAGAGCAGCTGCAGCATTCCCCTGCACCTGCAAGGCAGCTCTGGGTGCCGGTGAAGGCTACCTGGGGATGTTTCCGTGCCATATGGGATTAGAGGCTGGTGCTCTCCACAGCGCCAGTGCATTCCAAAAGGTCTGCGTTTTGGCATTTAGATTGATGCTGGAGACAGGGAGGAAGAAGTTGCCATGTCTCACACTGACTCCCTCCTCTCTGTCTGAGCAAATGAAGGATGACAGAGTGCAACTCCCACTCGGAAATGCTTTCCAGTGCTCACACAGACCCAGGTCCGACTCCAGCTCCCATGGCAAGCCAACTGCTTTGTAAACCTGGGTCAAATGCTTTTGGTACCCTGGGGGCAGCCAGAAGCACAGGCTCCTACCCTCAGCCAAAACACATCCTCCAAGAAACACCTCAAAGAGAGGGGAGAGGCTTCTGGCCACGTCTGGTCACCAGACCCATGCAGAAGGCTGAGGGCTGCGAGATGAGGACAGAGGATGCTCCTCTCTGCCCCAGCACTTCCCCAGTGCAGCAGGGACTGGTGCTGCTCCCCCTGAACTCAGCGAGACCTTCGGAGAGCCCCTGAGGGGAAGCAGTGCCCACCTGCCCAAGGCAGGGGGAGCCCAGGCCACCGCCCTTCCAGACAAAGCCAGAGGCAATGAGCAGTGAGCAAAGTGACTGCCCTCACCTTGGGGACACGTGCTGGAGCCTCCTCACAATGTCCCCATCCCATCAGCTGCAGGGACATAACGAGGTGATCACTTCATTGACAAGAAACAAGCAATGGATGAAGCATGGACATGAAAGTTACACCAACTCTGGAGCCTGATGGACACTGCCAGGGGCTGGGGACCCATAAACCCCACCACCAACCCCAGTGGTGGCAGGTCCTTGCTGAAGAAGTGACCATCAAAAGCTTGTCTGACCTCCCAAGGGACGTTCACTTCAGAGCACAAGAACAAAGCTTCAAAAGCAGAGCACTGCTGGTTTTCTTTTAAAATGATATTTCAAATCCATAGCAATGTAAAGAGAGAGGAACACAAAGACTGAGAAAGACTCAAACTGGGGATCTGCCCAAGAGAACCAAGAAATGGCAGAAAATGACCAGTAAAATAGATGACTGATGAATGCAAAGACCTCAGTAGCTGAGCAAGTGGCCAGCTCCCGGCTCTGCTGCTCCTTTCTCCGGACCTCTCTCTGGCCCATGGGAGGGCATTAGCTGGGTGAACCCCAGCCAGAATCCACCCTGAGTGTGGGGGTGACAACACCACAGTCAGCACCATGTGCCAAGCCAACCGACCATAGGCAGCCCCAGGCTCTCCACAGCCACAAGTTCCTCCAGTTCCTGATGCTGCAGGAGGGGTCTGGATCCAGCCAGGTCCTCCTTGTCACAAAGGCCACTCTCCCTCATGCCCATGGGCTCTACACTGGCCCAGCAAGTGCAGCTGGGGGGGAATTGGGCTGGCCCAGCACCCTGCAGAGGTCTCCAGCCCCACTGATAAGCCCACAGGGAGGGACAGGAATGTTGCTGCCTGGAGACGCCTCATTTCACAGATGTGTCTGGGTCTGCGCAAGAGAGAAACTTTCACAGTTTTACTGCTTTTCAAATATTTTAATGCAAGCCATTTGGTGTCATATTTTTAAAAAATGGGTACCAGCACAAGCTACATGCACATTAGCAACTGTCTCTCTATTAGTGTAAATACAAGAAGCAGAAAAGCACAGTCTGACTCCTAATCCATATGGTTATTCCAAATAGATTGCATGGTCTTAAACTTTGGCTTATTAGACTGGATCTTACATATGGAAAGAATTAAAATGCTGGATTTACAGTGCAAGCTAATCAGAACATGTTTAAATAACGATGCCCCTGCAGCCCCAGAGGGTCACAGCCTCCCAGACACCTGGTGGAGAGGCTGATCCTGCTCCCACAGCAAGAGCCTCCCCAAAGCCCGGCGTTGCAAGGGCTGCACCGTGGCGCAGGGCAGGGCAGGATCCAGCCTCCAGCACTCGAACAGAGCAGGCTGCAAGGAGGAAATACCTCATTTCCCACCGACTAGTCCATACAAGCAGAGACAATAGGGCCAAGTGTGCGCTGCCGGCAGCGCTCCCGCGTCGGAGTGCTGGCCAGCACGGGCTGCTCTGCCCTGACTCTTCCTATCTGAAAAAGCCATCAGCCCGCCTGCTCCTTCACTTAGAATGAAAGGTCACTTCAGGGCTTTCAGGGCGTTTTTTTCAAACAAAAGAATTATCTTGATTTTAAAAAAAATACTTTGCCCCACGATTAAAAAAGTTATTAAAAGCAAGCCATGATATCACTGTTAACGATGCCAGAACTCACGGGAAGGTGGATGTACTTTACTTACTTCTGCTAATTCATTTCTGGACAAGGCCAGACTCATCTCGGGTGCTTCAATATTTGCATGTCCACCACTCAGATCTAAGCATACTCCCTCCACCAGAGAGTCTCCCTGCAGCAGTCCAAGCCTCTCCCCTTTTATTCCACTGATGTTGTTTCCATGTGAGTCAGTTGCCTTTTTATTGCTCCTCTAAAAACAGCTTTCTCCAAAGTTGCTGAATTTCTAGACTTGGAAGCAGGACAGAAGAATGCACTGATTCACCCCCCTCCACACGGCTCTGCTCCCGCCGGCTGACACCTCCCCTGGAGCCGGCTCACCACAGGGAGGGTGACCAGTACGAACCAGTATGAATCCAGCGAAGGAGATGTGGTCTGGGGAACTGGAACCCAGCCACGTCTCCAGCCACCCTGGACTCTCCGGTCTGCCTCTCTGCTGACCCAGATGACAAACCCCCAACCCGGTCCCACACCAGCCCCAGGACTGGTCCTGCATTGTGCCACACCGCCCAAGCTTCAGTCCGTGCGCCGGAGCCGATGCCATCCACAGAAGTCCAGCCCCCTCAGCTCCATCCCAGACTCAGTAACACTGATCAACAGCGCTCCCTTTCCTGGAGGGTCACCAGAGGCTGTGCAGAGCAGAGGGAGAGAGAGTTTCAAAAGCACAGCCAGCCCTTTAACGACTACATCAAGTGGAAAGTCAGGTATTAGTCTCTTTAACTGCCAGAAAACATCAGCACCAGGGACCCAAGCAAGTGTTTAGTGTCTCCTCGACTCCCCGGTGCCAGGACGTGTGCCACATGCTGAAGGGCAGCCCATGGCCAGGGCAGCCAAGGAGCAGGATCACACCCCCAACCCACCCCTGCTCCCTCCTCCTCCTCAGCCCTAGCACAGGCCAGGGGCCACAGCCTGGGCTCACAGGAAGCCACGTGCAATCAGGAACAAAAGCCAGCTCCTCCATGGAGCTGCAAGGAGGCTCAGCTGTGTCAAGCTGGCAGCATCCAGCACAGGGCAGCTTCCCTGGGCAGGTCCCGAGAGCACAGCTGAAACCCAGAATGGTTTCCCCACATGGTCCAGACTGCCAGCTACACAGGAGCACCTTATCTGTGCTGAAACCACAGATTCTGCTGTGAAAAGATGCAGACAAACCTGGAAAGGCCACAGATGAATAACCCTGTTCAAACCATCCCCTTGGTACTGAGAGCAGTTCTGCATAAACACACTGCACTAACTACGGCCTAACAGGGTCTTCCTCTCTTCAGCCTGTCATTACTGAGGACCAGGAAAAGAGAAGGAGCATGTGCTCCATTTGGTTTTTAAGGAAATTATTAAATTGGGCTCAACTTTTCATCTTTCCCACAAAAAGGTTCTCTGTCATCTCGTGCCTGTTCACCTACACAAAGACGAGATGACATCTCTGGCTAAAGGCCGACGGTTCTGCACCTCCTTGTCACTTTTAACAAGAAAATAATCCTGCAGAAACACTTGGAAAACAAATCGGTGTTGACACTCCTCATCTGCTAGGTACACTTTACAAAAGGAAAGAAAGACTGCATTAGCGTTTGACCTCCTCACCTTTCTGACACTGGAAGAAAATAAAGAGGGAAGGCTCAGAAAAGCTGATGCTGAAGCAAGAATGTCAGGAGAGCAGGCAGTTCTCGAGGCTGGAGTCCCCAGCCCAGCAGGCAGGGCAGGGCTGAGTCAGCCCAGGCAGAGGGGAGCTGTGGGCCAAGAGCATTGAGGAGGCTGTGAGGGGCACACACAAGTCCCAGGGAGAGGTGGAGAGATGCTGCTGCAGATGAGGGCATGAGGACTTAGAGAGGGACCATCGCCAAAAAGTTTCTCAGTCCAGTGAAGCCCTGGGGCTCTGCAGTCAGTCCCTCCACGTGTGTGAGCCAACATCCTCCCACCTGCCTTATCTCTGCCCCACAGCAGCCCTGCTCCAGCTCCATCCTTGCACCATTACATGGCTGTGTAGCGCTGAGTGGCTCCTTGCACTCACAAGAGACTGCCTTGTCCTGCTCTAAATGCTCCTGAGCCACACAGCACACTTACAGCTCCAGACCTCTGCAGCACACGGGCAGGAACGAGAGGGTTTCCTCGGCTCCCAGCGCTGTCAGCTGCTCCCTTCATTCTGGGCACGGTGGATTTCACCAAATAAGTCATGCTAACCCCACCTCCTCTTCCCTGAGCAGAGGCTACCAAGAAATAAAACTGAGCTTTGTCTTCTGAACAGCAGACACACTCTCCATGAGAATGCTCCCAGCACAGGCAGCTTGCTGTGCTGGACACAACACTCGGGTGACTTTCCACGTATGCAGGCACCAGATGGTCTCCTTGCTCCCCCAGCGTGGCTGGGCACAGCTCTGCTGCCGCCTCGCCAGGCACAAGTCCTTGCCTGTAGGAGGTGGGGGCACTTCGAGGAACTCGCAGAAATATTTTCCCACCAGTAGCTGTCGGCCTGAGCTAATGCGACATGACACGTATCTCGCTATGAACAATGTGCTGACATTCAGAGCCTGCTCACCATGTTCCCAACCGCGCCACTGTCACCGCAGCGAGATCGCAGGCGGAGGGATACATTTCCCCCCTGAGCTTGTTCCGAGCACCCCTTTGAGGTGCCACTGCCGTGGAAGGCCCGGCAATCCCTCCACAAGACGGCTTCGTAACAGGTAGCACAGCACCACGGTAATGTCAGCTGGAACAGGAGGACAGGGAGGGAGGCAGCACTGCCTGAACAAGGAGTCTCCTGCAAAGCCACTCTCATTAGTGTCCAGGCACACTGGCAGCTTCACGTCCTGCAGAGATGGCCCTGGACTCTGCCACATCTCTGTAAAAGGTGCAGCTGCGCACGGGAGCAGGAGTCAGACACGAGTGCCAAGAGTTTGCAGCCGAAAGACAACCCTTCCACCAGCAGCACCGTCTGAGAAACTGCTCTGGTGTCCATCCCTGCAACACCCCCAGGGAAGTGGATGGGAAGTTCTTGGGACAGATCCCCTCCAGGCTGCAGGTGGGGAAATGCAGGGAGCATGACAGAGCATGGTTTGTGTGCCGAAACCCTGACGCCCGCCCGTGCCCTGCTTACACAACAGCATTACACAACACGGCACTTCCGCAGATTGCGTAAGGCCAGGACCGGCACACCCGAAACCCCAGAGACGTGCTGGGACAGCAAACCCACCACTGGTCACCCAAAAGCACATTCCCACCATGCTGCCTCCCCTCTGGCCTTTCCAGGCCACTCCTGAGAGGAGGCAGCCCAGCCCAATGTCAAGAAGCATCACGACACGATACCAGGAGACAAGAGAAAGAGCTATTTTACCACGTCCCGAGAAGAGGCTGATTTGACCCCAAATCACAGGACCTGGGGAGCTCTTTCTTGCTGGACAAAGAAATTGTTGTAACTTCTGGAGAATTTAAAGTAAATTTTGTTAAGGATCGTCCAGGGCCAGCCTGGCACAAGGGGCAAGGAGCAGTTCCACAGTCTGCAGGTTTCAGCTGGGCAACGAAGGCAGTACTGCGGTCATCAGCAGTTTGTAGCTTCTACCCCAAGCTGCTGAGACAAGGAGCAGCACTGCCAGGTGCTGCCATACAGCAGGTGTGAACTCCTGGTCTCTATTTCAACAAAATCCATCCAGTACATCCCAGCGTGTGAAAAACAAAGCACCTACCACACCACACAGCACAGAGAAGGCTGCTAGGAAGGACGAGGCTTGGGTTTCTCCCCAGCCACTAAAGTTCCCATTTTCTGCACCCAAGCCAGATGCCTGCAGCCTGAGCAAGGATTTACGACAGCATAAGCTTCAGAGTCCCTCTGCTTCTCAAGGAAGTATCAGGAAATAAAAGGGCAATTGCATTAGTCAGTCATCAGAAGTTCAGGGTTTCTGCTTGGTTTCAATGACAGCAGGTAAAAAAAATTGCTCAGCTTGCCTGACTGCCACCAGCGGCACTGCAGGAGGCCGGACATGTCCCTTCCCAGTGCACCGCACACACAGCGCTGGTTGGGAGCCCCACGGCTGCATGCCACACCACCACCACCACCCCTGCCCTGGTAAGCACCAGGACCAGGCTCAGGTCATCCAGGGTGTCCCTCCCCAGCACGGCAGAGCAGGTCCCAGCAGGAGCCACCGCTGGGACTCTCCGCTCTGCTCCAGCGGCTCTTGCTTGTGCAGGGGGTGGATGGAAATGCAATGCCTGAGGGTCCGAGCATCCCCGTGAGGTCATCCTGGCTCATGGGCTGGTGTGGAGCATTTCAGCTCTATTGAAAGTCCCACCAAGATGAGATTTGCCTCTTCCACAGCTGCACGCCACCAGCACCCTCCTATCACCAGGCCCTGCTCTCCCTGGGCCCTACACGCACGTTCTCAGTGCTGGCTGAAGCACCATCAGCAAGGTCACAGACATCCCCACCCGTCTGTTACCTCACAGTCTGCTCAGCGGGAAGGCCACCCATATCTGTGGGAATGCTTTTCAAGGTTACATTATGAGCAAATTCCAGTTTTTCTCGCAACACAGCTAACCAAATACCCCTATCCAGATCTGAAACTCATCCTTGGGAGCCTCACTAACATCCTCCCTTCTTCCTCTGTGTGTCCTCTCCACACAGCTCTTGGCTGGTGGCCAGAACAGCCAGTTTCACCCATAGTGCTGCTCCCAATAATTGGTTTCTTGCCTCATGTAACAACTCCTAAAAGGCCACTGCAAATCCTTTCAACAAAAGCTGAGGTAGCCAAACCCAGCTTCTACTAGCCTCCTTCCCTCTCCTCCCCCCAGATATAAATTTTATACTTGGAGCTACTAAAGTTGGCTGAAAATAATGATAACTGACAGATGCTGGGTTAAATAGGCCACAGTCTTTCCCTCGGGCCTAATTTAGACCGGATATCAAAATGATACAAAATATCATTGCTTGCCTTCACTCCATCAGGACATCTGTAGACAGACCGACATTAACTCCTTCCTGGGAGCATCATGTTGGCACTGTCACCTCGCAAGAAAAAGCACGTTTTACCTGACCTCCTCCTGCTCTGGATCCCACGCTCCAAGGTGGCTCCTCAGTGAAGTCTCTTTAGTTCAAGCCCAGCTTAGTGCCAGGCAAGGCGCACCAGCCTGAGCCTCTGCCCCTCACACCACAGCAGCCTCAAACCATAACCCACCCGGGACCCCCCACGCCAGCACCTATGGACACATGGCTTGCACCACTAGGACAGGTAATTAGAGGCTGTAGTCTAATGAATTTGCACAAGGGGGCAGAGTCAGAGTTGCGCACCTGAGGTAAAGTTTTGCATATTTTAATTTTTCAACGCTTGGCAGTGCAATCTCACTGCATTCACTTGACCTCCTGCATCTCGTTTCCTAGAAGGGTTGTTGGGTTTGTTTCACTTCAAAGGAAGAGGAAATGTTACAAAAGAGTCTCCTTTGGCTCCATCAAGCACTCAGGGTAAAGCCCACGAGGAATCCCAAGCCCCAGCCTAGACCAGGTGCATGCCACATCCCCACTGGCACCTGCCTGCACCAGAGGCAATGGACCCATCCAAGACATTTCAGACAAGACTGAAATGTCTAACTAGCAAGTCTCATTTTCAGTTGCCTATAAATTTACCAAGGGTTAACTGATCAGCCCCAGTTTTCCTTGGCAAATCCATCAGCGGGACTGGATATATTGATTTGAAGACTTAATTCAGAATTTCTTGGTTATTTCTGAGAAATATTTCTGATGTAAACTCTCCATCTCTCCCACTCTCTTCACTTTAGAGGGCAAAAGCACATTCCGTGTTCTGAAAAAAACATGAGTTTGATTTACAGAGTTATTGCTGTCACATAGTTACTGCACTAAACAACGAGCAGTGAAAGCAGCTCGAGTAGAAGCAGCAGCATTACAGCCACCTCCACTCCACACCTGCCCACAGCTGGCTGCAGCTACAGCCCTCGAAGCTCTCCAGCTCTGAGGGCTCAGAGCTCTTGAGGCGTCAACAAAACCCACACAGCGGGCCAAGGCTGAAGAAAACACAGTTGGTGTTGGCTTTAAAGTGAAGCTGAATTCAGAGAAAATCAGTTCATCCGTTTTAGAGTTACAAATGTTAAACTCAGGAAGGGGATCATTCGGGCTCCCATAGACTCATAAAACTGCATTAAACATTAAGTACTACATTAAAAGGACATTATTTCCATGTCCCAAATCCAGCATCCAGAAGTTAGGAATGCCTCTGCAACCTGCATTTGACCTTGTTTCTTTCAATTGTAACAGACTTGGGTTGCACTTGGTTGGTTTTCCTCCGAGAAGCTGCATGCAGGCAGGCTCTGGGTGCAGGAGCTGCTCTGTGAACAAACTGAAGATGCAAAGTGGTGGACATTGATGCCATCAAAATCCAGCTTTGCCTGCTGGAGCTGGAAAGTGTGGGTATAGGAGACAAAAATGGTTGGTTGGTTGAGGGAAGCCCACGTGCCCTCACAGAACACTGCTTGCTGTACTCAGCACTAGCAGATCCTGTGCTGCCCTGGCACTGCTGCCAGGCTTCAGACCCTGCAGGGCTGGAGAAGGGATTGCAACAGGCTGGCAGCCCCCAGAGCCAGGGGAGCCGCCTGCTGCCCACATGGCCTCACTGGAAGGCAGTGTCGTGGTCCTGCACACCCAGCAACTCTCCCCAACCCTCCCTTGGGCTGGATGAGTCCTGCTGCACGCCGGATGCGCAGCGCAGGGCTGTGGGGAAAGGCACAGGGCTGCGGGGCACAGGGCTGCAGGGCACAGGCCAAGCCTGGCAGCAGGCTGGGCAGCACGGGCAGGAGCAGCTGCACGCGTGTGCCAGTGAATCGCACACTGAAGTGGACACCGAGCACAGCCGACCTGTCAGCGTGTCAGTGCGGGGACTCCTAATCCGAGTCTGTGTCAGGGACAGCCAACGGCCTCAACATAATTGCAGAGAGGCACAAGCTCATGGTCTGGCAGCAGAGATGCTGCTACTGATCTGACATCAAGCAGCAGCAGCGGCCACCAGCGCCCGGCACCAGATCCTTGGACCTGCTGCGCAGAGGAGCCCCACAGCCCACGGAGCTGCCCCTCTGCCTGCCAGCCCGCACCAGCCTGCAGCACCCCAGAAGAGCTCAGCCATCGCTATCATCAAGCTCTCCCTCCTTTGGAAGGCACAGAAAACAGGGCTGCCACAGAAAAGGGATTCCCTCAGCCTGTGGGCAGCCAAGCAGTGTTTACACCTGTGTGTGGTACCCACCACTCTGCCATGCCAAGATGTCAGGTTAAAGAGCCAAAGCATGTCAGAGCCCCCAACAGCAGCTCTGGTGGTTTTACTCACGTCATTAATAAATTAAACTTTGAGATCTGGAGAAGACAATGGCAACAGCTGTTTCCTGGCACTGCACCTTTCCTGGATCACACCTTTCCCCCATCACAGTGTAAAAGGTACAAGACCAGCATCACCTCTACTCCCGCAGAGACATGGAGCCCTCTCAGACATCACACAGGAAACACCTCCTGGGGCCGGCTGCGATGGGAGGGAGAGGCAAGAGAGCAGAGAGCAGTGCCCCAGGTTGCCCACACCTGTGTGAATGGTTGCTGGGATTCCCAGCATCCACAAGCAGGAACACAGTTTGCCAACTTATCCTCCAAATGAGAAACCCAATTTTCTGGAAACACTATGAACTGCAGGCAGTTATTAACAGGGTGCTGGTCCTGCTTCCCAGCCCTGCACTGCAGGATTTGACCAGGGCATGCTGAACAGTCAACACAGAGCTGTGAGACAGCCCACAGACCCCAAGGGCATCGCTGCCAAGCGCCTTCCCAGCAGGAGAGCCTGAGGCCCGGATCTGTGCCCCCTACCTGGCGAGGCAGAGGCTCAGGTTGCTCTACAGGCACAAGGAATAAATCTCTCCTGCAAAATGAAGCGCTGCTCAGTGCACAGCAGGATGTGCCACTGAGCTGACATCACCACCAGCTCTCCGCAGCACATCCATATGGCTGGCCAGCAGTGGGCATGTTCTTTCACTTACATTTCCCTCAAGTTTTGATACTACACCAGGAGGTGCAGCAAAGCAGTTTAATGCCCAGGGTGATCGTGCAGCCGGATCACGGTGAGAGGGCTTTCCCCAGCAGCAGCCCAAGCAGCAGTGAGACAGCATCAAACATTAGCCAGGTTGTGCTAAGCTCAGTCCAGGGACAGATGTCTGAGCAAAACCTCTCGCCTTGCTCCAGCCACGCCTCAAGGGGCACCCGCTCGTATCCCCACCTGCCTAACACCTGCATGCTCCCCGCAGAAGTAAACTCAGGCCTGCCAGCAGAGCCCAAGCAATGGCTGTGAATGGCTGCTCCCCCTCCCCACCACCAGCACCCAGGGTGCAGGCACAGCCCAGGGATGCTCCCAAGGATGCCAGGGAACAGATCCCCCAGAGTCCAGAGGGGCACACCCAGACCATCCCTTGCTGTCTACTTCCACCCAGCCCCATCCTCAGATCCAGCCACACTCCACTGGGACTGAAGAGCCATCTCTTCTCCTGGCCAAGTAGTATCTCCTCTGTGAGCAGACAGAATAAGGCAACAAACTATTTCATTTTTACTATTTGTATTTGACCTTTTTATATTGTTTGCTTTTTCCAGCATAATCCCTTAAGAACACGACTGATGATTTATAACAAAAAAATATCTCTATAGTGGGTGCCTTGCAAGACCTCTCTCCTGCTGCTTTAGAGTGATTTACTTTTGGATTAGCCTCTGATAGAGAAGGGCTCGGCTGACGATTTGCCCTCGTATATCAAAAGGGAAATCCTTAAGACATCACTATAAAACAGCAGGAAAGAGCACCTGCCTGACTCATAAACTTATATGATGTGGTTTAGTCAGATAGGCCATCTGCTTCCCTCACATACCCATATGTCCTTCGCTGCTCCCCCCTACCTCACTGTTAACTTTGGTGATTTTCTCCTTCACTTCCGCAAAGCTAAAATAGAGAAATGAATCGAATGATAAACTTTCATGCAGATGGAAACAAGTGCAGTAGCCGCTGTCTCTGCCTTCCAGCTACACAATAAATAATGACAGCGAAGGTGAGGAACACACGTCTGCTCTTCGTTAGAACCATCGTATAAACTTAATGTGCCAAATCCTGCCCTGGCCTACACCCACATGGCTCAACCAACTCAGGTGAAGAGAGGGAGGATCCACTCTCGCAGTGTGTCCTTGCCAAACCCCAGCTGTTCCCAACAGGAGCAGGCCATGGTCCCCAGCATGGCTGCACTCCCATGCTGGAGCCTCCTCCCGTGGCCAAGGGATGGTTGTCCAGCCAGGGTTGGCTTCAACCATCGCAGTGTTTAGGGAAAAGATACAAGAAACTGGAGTTTACTCCCTTCCCTATGACAGGAAAACACCCTCCATCCTAATGATTACCTATTTAGGGACTGACTGAGCCCAACTGCATATCAAACCTTCATCCCCAAGACCAAACAGACTTTTGCCCCCTGAACTCACCTGTGTCTCTTTTGAATCCATTTTTGTCTTGGCTTCTACAACAACCCATAACCATTAACTCCAAGGATGTATCTGAACACCGTGACAGAAAAGGTGCTCCAGCTTCAAAACTGCTGGCTAGCTTCATTACTTACCCCCAGCTCTTGCCCTAGAAGAAAGCAATTAGTTGTTTTCTAACAAACCTTTGCCTTCCACACGTGACTGCAGATGGCTGGCCAGCACCCCCAGGGACCAACCCAATCCTCCTTTCCCACACGGACAGCCTGCTCTTCTAGCCTGCCTCACACAGAAGTTCTTTCATGCCACCTTCTCCTCCCTTCAGCCTCTTTAGAGGTTCGTTCTGCCTTTTTGGCAAGAGAGGGCTCGACTAGCACGTCACTCGCTATATCCAAAACGTGCTTGCAAAGACCACTGCAGCTTCTCAACAGCGTAACTTTGGGCCTCTATCCTCTTTGGTCATGCACAGCCATCAAACACCGCTGTCCCTTTACACCTCTCACGAGGAGAAAACCAATAGGTCATGACCCCAGCCACAATCCCAAGGAAAATGCCAGCATGCTGGCCCTGGGGAAGTGGAAAGCGCCCTGCATGGAGGCAGAGGAAGCCGCAGGCACTCGTTCTGCAAGGAGAGCATGTCTGCATCCCCTGGCCTGGGCAGGCTGCTGCAGTGCAGAGAGAGGGGGGCTCACACCAACTGGCCCTGGGGGCACAGGGAAATCAGCCTCCCTGCAGCTCAGGGGGAAAGAAAACCTCCTATAATGTGTGTCCTTTTTAAGTGTTCATCTTGCTTTTTAATTTCCCAAAATCGAGTCCCTGGGAGTTCATTTTTCTCCTCTGCAACAGAGTGAGGCAAGCGGAGGTTTTTCCGGCTCTCTGGAGAGCTGCCTATAGCCTACCACAGAGTGGATAAAAACCCGCATAAAAAGACCACCCAAGGGACTGGGAAAGTGGTCCCCAGAGGGAAGAAAGAGGCATTTTGTTTAGAAAGGCTGAAGCACAGACAATTACCCAAAGCAGAAAAAAAACCGGCATGAAATCTCCTGCTCAGCTTTCCCCTCTGAGAGCCCTGACAGGAGCACTGGCCAGCACCGTGCTGTGCCACGGGCAACAGAGCTGCCAGCACAGGAGAAGGTACCAGGGAGCACACGTGTGCGTGTACATGCACGCACCAGCACGCGTCCTTACGGAAAAAACCAGCAGCATCTCGGGCGCAGGAAACACTTCAGCGCCCTTCCCCTTACGGAGACCCCAGTTTATTGCTCACTAACTCTGTGGAGCAAATGGCTCGAGTCCCACGGCTGATCTCCACAGAGATCCAGCGGTTGCAACACTCGGGGTGTGCTTATCCATGACGTGTCCTCTGTCTGCTCTTACACACCCAGCAACAAGGGCCTCGCACGCCCATGAAGGCAGCGGCCTTGCTGGCCCTGCTGCCAGCCTGCAGTGACACTGCAGGGAGTGCCCAGTGGTCCGGCAAGAGCAAGGGCTCTCTCAAAGAAATTAAAAGTGGAAAAGGCATCACATTAACCTCCTTAATTTTTCATTTCTGACACACACTGTTTTCTCCTCATTTCAAAGAATTTCAAGTTAATGTCTGGAGGGCAGAAAAATCCATTTCCCAATATGCCTGCTGCAGCTTTTTCACCAATCGACTGCCCTTCCTGGTGCAATCACTGGGACATTGATTTTTTCCTTTTTTTTTTTTTTTCTAGAGCATCATCCAAAAATCTATCAATGCAAACAGCATCTTTGAAAAAAATACCAGCAATACAAGGCAAGATGCTTTCTCCACCCTTTAACCCCAATGCTGCAAGAAACTTCTGCCTGGTACCAGTTTTAGTAGTGTCTGTTGCAGGGACAAAACCCTGTGTGGCAGGGACAGAGGCAGGCCCAAGGTTGCACATGTAATAGCCTGGCAAAACCCACCTCCTATTACTATGCTAAATAAACACTTCACTCAACAGTCTTGGCACTTATTAAGCACCTGGGAGAGAGACTGCCTCACGTTGTCCAAAACACTCTTAATTACTGTTTAATCAAGATCTCTTCCCCTCTAGAAAAAAAAAAAAAAAAAACAAAAACAAAAGGCGGGTAAACATTTGCATGTATTTTCCACTGCAATCACATTACACATCTCTGTGACAAGCAAATTCTTGGCAGAGCTCAGGAAGAACACGCTGCCTGTGCAGGAGCATCGCAGCACAGCCTGCTCAGCCAAATAGCCTTAGGTCCCCCCTTCCTTAGGTAAGGAACGGAACCAGGAGGATTTCCTGGCACATGGACTAACGCCATCACATGCTTCTTTTATTTGTTGTTGACACATGTATAACAGTAGAAGAGTCACTAAATAGCCTTGTAATATCTTGATTTATGGATCATTCTTCCGTACGAGTAGCGCACGGCAAGGACGACGTGCCTTCATGCTGTATCTCTGCTAGCACAGGAGCACTGGATCCCTGCTATGAGCACCCACAAATCCCAGGCGGCACGGGGCTGAGCCAGGCGTGATGGGATGCCCAATCCCCCGCTATCGGAGCAGGTGAAGGCACAAAGCACTGCGTGGGTGTTTTGACACAAATCTCCTTCCTTTTTGTAAGGCTTCTCGAGCTGGATTTTCCCTGAGCAGCTCCTGCATGCAGCTTTAGAACTGTGCCTGGTGATGTGCAGCTGTTTCCAGAGGCCAAAGGCCTGGGGAGTGCTCTGTGGCACAGAGCTGGCAGCACTGCCAGCCCCAGCCAGTGCACAGCCTGGGCTTGGGGTGTGAGATCCTGCACAGAACCTCCCTTCTCCTCCACTGCACACTCAGCTCTTCCTTAAGATACAGGGGATTTGTCTTAATTGATTCAACTGGCAGTTGCAGTGCTCTGACCAAAATGAATTTATATCCCAGAAGCAAATGAAAGAGAAGGGCCTTTGGGACAGTATCACTACTCTGCTTTCACACCAATGGCCAGGTCCCAAATGGGCCAGGCAGGGCTCAGCCTGGGTCACACCACCACTGCCTCCATCACAGCCAGAAACACATCAAGCAGAGCTCTCCAAAAGCTCTGGAAAGGAGCAGGATAGTGTCCAGGGCATGTGTTCCAGCACCACTGTGCTGCACCTGCCTAGTGCTGTTGACTAAGTGACAATTACCCGGGATTCACTGCTGGTGATAGATTATCAATGGCATATGACTTTGCATTTTAACAGCCACTAATCTGCCTGCTAAACCCAGAATATCAGGTTAAATCACCTAATGTGATGTTTTGAGTAAGGCACAGCAGAGGTCTGTTGATAGTGATTTAAATAGTTGCTGGTGAAAGCATCCAAAGCAGCTCAGCTGCAATATTCCAACACGGACGTTCAGGCTTTGGGCAAAGGGGACACCTATAAAGGAGAGGGGATAAGCTGACTCCCCAGTACCTTTTACACCGTGAATGCATTCAGAAGATCCAAAGCTCTTTATAATGACAGGCTTTGGGAAAAGGGCAAGAGCCCTCAGGGGAGATGGGCACAAAATGTTTCTCTAGGTCACGTAAGCAAGACGTAGGTAAAAGGGTCTTGGAGCACGTATTAAACAAAGATTCATTTATTCATTTTTATGAATGACTGAATTTCTTCCATTTCTCCTCCCTATCCATGGTACAACATCCTCACACAGACAACAGGCAGTCAACCAGAGATGTGCACATCCATGTTCGTGTGACAACAATGTGACCAGGAGCCGTGTCAGCTGAACCCAACACAGACTTCAGCTCCAAATTAGCATTCAAACACAAACTGAGCTGTGTCAGTGCTCCTATGCAAACCAAACTAGCCTAAGATTATCTCTGTTCTCAGCCCATTTACCAAATAGGTCTCGTAGTGAACATGTGCTGACTCTTGATCTAGGGAATGCATCCAAGGAAAACAGCTGCCAGAGGCTTCACTGCGAATGAACACTGTGTGCTAAAGGAGTCCCGTGCCTGACACGGAGCTGGAAAGCTGGCTGGAGGTTGAAGTGGGGACAGACAAAAAGTTCACTCCCTCAAGTGCCATCTCTTAAGAAAGCCACACACGGACACAAAGGGTGGGGCAGTCATTTCCAGCAACCCCCAGCCTAGAACAGTCCTCTACAGGAGCACAAGCTCCTGCTGCTCTCTCTGGAGGAGTCCCCCCAGCCCAGCCACACGCGCCTGTCGGGCACTGAAGCCTGCCAGGTGCCTGCACGAGCTGTGCAGAGCTGCCACTGCTTCTGTGCCTTCCCTCAGCTCCACGGGAGGATGGCTCATCCCATCAGCAGCCGGCCCGACCCCTCCAAGAGCACTGCTCCCACCCCAGGCACAGCTCCAGGCCAGCACTGCTCCCCTCTGCGGGGGGAGGGACGGCAGTCTGAACCAGCACTACAATTAAAAACTTGGGACAGGCTTAAAATTCACTTTTTCCTGGGGAACAGGAACAATTTGAAAAAAACAAAACAAACATCTTTCTTTCATAAACAGGTGGTGGAGCCAGGATCTCAGCATGCTGCAGCCAGGAACAGTGGCTGGGAACGGACTAATGCCCATCTTTGCCCCACTGGCTGCTCCCCATTGCTGCCCTGCAAAGCTTCATCACCATGGGCAGAAACACCGAGAGAAACAGGCTGGCTGCTGCTTTGTCAGTTAAACAAGACACTTCACATGTTGTGAAATTAGCATCTGACTTCACTGCTTTCTCCTTCCCTCATCCTTTGAAAATGCATTTTCTCCAAGATTTTGAGAACCTACAGCAAGGAAGACGGAAACCCATTCAGGGTACACAAAAGAAAGGTCAGCAAGTGCATCTGGATAACTTTTAAAGATAATTGCTCATTTTCATATCCTCTTTCCATTCTTCAGGGAGCACCAGATACGATGCAAACAGCCTTCCTTGGAGCATTTTCTTGGCACGCCAGGGTGCTAAGGGTCTTCAGAGGAAGCTCTGAAAACATTCAGACCCGGGCTGTGATACTCTTGCATCTCATCAGCGTGCACATCCCAGTCAAAAGCTAACGTCTGGCGTGGAGGATGTCCGTCCATTTCCCGCCGAGCCCACAGCAGGATTACTCTGGGCCTGGTTAGTGGAGTCCCAGCACAATAGTGCTGCAAGGCCCTTAATCACGCTGTGCTTTAGCAGCATTCCTTGGCCCAGCAGAGCACACCAGCAGTATGAGACGCGAACAATGGCCAAGCTTTGTTTCCATGTTCCTGTCTCCTGAGCCCATGAGGAACATCTGGTTGCCTTCCTTCCACTGCAGAGGGTGGGCATGGGTGGGTCCCCACTGACAGCAGCAAGGCTACAGCGAGCAGCACACCCCGAGCAGCCTATTGATCGACACAAGATGAGGCAAGACCAAGGACGTGCTTGGAGAGGTGCCTGCAAGACTTTTGCCACGCTGGCAGCAGAAATTAGAATCTGTGTGAATGTCAGCGCTGCAAACAAAACCAGGATGAAAGACTTGACCATGGCCTGCAGAGAAAGTGGCCACTCGTTTCCCCATCTCCACAGACCAGAGCTGGGATCATGGCACCACGCTGTACAACCCTTCCTGGTTCCTGCCAGGACACGGGCATCTGCTCCGAGGGCTTTAACCACATCAGAGGCAGCAAGCAGGAAGGCACTCAGGCTCACAGCCAGTTTCAGTGGCAATGCAGGACCAAGAAGCAGGAGTCAGCAGCCCAGCACCCCACAACCTGTGCTCGGTCTTGGAAGGGTTCAGGAAATCTCTTCCACAGAAGTTCCACAAGAACACTGCCTGTGTTCAAAGCAAAGACAGTTCCTGCTCCTGAGGGACATTCACCATGTGGGACTCCCATTACCCAAGGCAGGTGAGGACACCTCTCTTTCATCCAGGAACACGGGAGCAGCCAGGGCACTCACTCCTTGCTTTGAAGGGGTTCAAATTCCAGGTATGCTCCAAAAACAACTGAATGTGGCACTGAGTGCCGTGGTCTAGTTGACGAGGTGGTGTTTGGTCAAAGGTTGAACTCAATGGTCTCAGGTCTTTTCCAGCTGAACTGATTCTGTGTCCCTCCTCTTAGGGGTGTTTGGTAGGTGTTCCTTAGGATAGGCAGACAGCAAGAGTGCACACACTGCTATGCCTCTGGAAAAAAAGGCTTTTAGAAAATAAAAACCCCTTGATTCTGGGTTGTTCTACAAATAATTCATATAAAGTAACTCCACAGAGTCAGCTTGTCTGATTTGAGAGCCAAGGCATAACTCAGAGAGAGGTTGGGGGGCTGTGAGATGTTGGCAGGAGCCACCAAGTCCCCAAGAGGTTTCAGGCACATGCCGGCCCCACAGCTCCCTGCTGAGGAACTCGGGCAGATCCACAGCAACCTGGCTCTCACATGCCACATCTGCAGAGGCCCACGACTGCAGAGCCACTGGGACCAGGGCTGTGATGGCACAGGCAGAAGCCTGGCCCTGAGCTGTGCCATGCTCGGGGCAGAGCTCTCCCCGCTGGTGCAGGGCAGTGATGGAGGCACTGCCTGGTGTGTGTCTGTCCACCGATGTGACCCAGCAGCCTGTCCTGGGTCCTCAGGGCAAGGGCCCAGCCAGCAAGTGACACGCTGGCTGCAGGCTCAGCAGCTCCATGCAGCAGAGAGCCCAGCAGAGAGGGAAGCCTGGATTAGCTCCTGGCACCGTAGGAAGTGCTATAATAGCAGAAGCAGAGCAGCAGGCAGCAATTGTGGAGCCTGAGCAAAAATCCCTTGTTTTCACTGGCTAGTTCTGGTTTCATGTTTCTGATCTTTTAAACATCAGGCACTCCCCGAGCCTGGCCAACAGCTCCCTAATGCAGCACTCTGCTCTGCCAGCAGCCTGACCTGTGCCAATGGGTTTCCTCCAAACTGCCAGCTCCAGGCTGGAGACGGAGCTCCAGCCCCACTGCATATGGGCTGGCAGCAACCCCCAGCAGCAGGAGCAGCTGAGCTCCCTCCCCGGAGGGGAGCAGCACCATCCCGCTTGCCTCCAGCCAAGGCTCACGACTCCAAGGCACTTTTCCCAGCCTGTCTCCGCAGGAGAAGCCCCAAGTGCCCCCAGCCAAGGCAGCAGAGGCACGGGGAGCAGTCTGCAATGGCATGGTGCAAGACCAGTACAAACCAGTGCCAGCTGCCACTGACACACGCTCTGCTGTCAGCCCAGCCACTTAACCACACTGCTTTTTCCCTGGCTGTAAGGCAGCCAACAGCAGACCTGCTTGTTTCCCCTTCCAAAGGGGAGTGAGAGAGAGAAGGAAGCTTGTGGAAAATAAAATCACTCTCAACAGCCTGGAAAAAGCTGCATGTTATGAGACCACAGAAGCGATGAGCGGTCGTGTGGGCAGGTGAAGGGTTAACAGGTGGAAGCCAATGCCCCTCTACCAGGCAGCCAATATTTCTATCAATAAGTTATGCATCAGCATCTAGTAATAATGACCTAGGAGCCAACGCTATTTAAAACAAACCAATCGATGGTATTAACGTAATCCCCAGGAGAAAACAAGACACCACACACAGAGCTGGGATCGGAGCAGATCAGGCCAAGGAGAAAGGGACCTTTGGGACAGCAGTCAGCTAGCAGGGACAGAGGGGCTGAAAGGCCAGGCAGGGGCTCCGGTTCAACCAAGAGCAGAGAATAAAAATCACCTCCCCAGCCCTGCGCCACAGCCACCACAGCCTTGGGAAGGGCTGGCACCGAGACCGCCCACCTGGCTCACCCGTGGGGCAGCTGCTGCAGCCTGACTCGATCCCCCAGGCCAGACCCTGCCTGAGCACAGAGGCGAGTGGCTGCTGCCCCAGCGTCTGGGCCATGCCACACTGGCCCTCACTGCCGGGCAGGGGCCGCAGCCCACCCACAGCAGGCACGATGGACTTAATCCTACTTATCCCCAGCGCTGCTCACCGTGCAGAGCCACCAGAACTTGGAGGGGAGCAGGGATTTGGGAGCTGTTGCACCCCAGCAGCCAGGGGCAGGCCCCAGGAGCATGGTCCCAGTGCACAGATACAGGGCTCACCAGCCCACACATATAACACGCTTCATGTGCATTCTCCATATTAATAAATGGGGAAAGAAGGAACCATCAATCTATGAACTGCCAATTTGCACAGGACTAGCTCTTTTACTGGCTACGCACTAGCACCTTTTACAGCCCATTAATTACTTTCTCTAATAAAGTTTGACAAAATGATAACTTGCCCATGAAAAGTGTTGTAATAAATACATTTTCTCTAACTTTGGACCATTCTTGCATGTCTGGCTCATAAACCCCTCCCACGGTTCAGTGACTTAGAGCCTACCTGTATTTTTCAGGCAAGGAGGGGGCCCCTGGCATGGTGGCTGCTGCACAGCAGCAGCACAGTGGCACTGGTGCCACAGCCAGCAAGCAGGGGACTCTGCGCTCCTGCAGGAGCTGGCCCCACTCTGGCACATGCAGCTCGGGCTGAGCAGGGGAGAGCACAGCCCACACTGTGCCCTGAAGTTCCTGCTTGCCTGGTGGGTCCTGGGGACCCCACAAAGCTCAGGGAACCCCCTCACTTCCCACTCCTCGGGCCACACACAGACCCCTCAGCAGTGCTCAAACCCTCAGCAGTGCTCATGGCAGGGTCAGCCAGCTACATCCACAGCAGTGCCAGCTCTGGATGAGGAGGGTCAGGGTCTCCACGAGTTTGAGTGCCATCACCACATCCAAGAAGCCAGATACCTGACTCCCATGCATGCAGCCTGCACTGCTTCTACACTCCCTGCCATTTCACTTCCCATGCCAGGCACTAAGTCACACCATGTTTCCCAGGCCAGTGCTGACAGCTGGGGATGCCCACTGCTTCCACTATTTCTTTATCAACATAAGGCCACAGCTGAGCTCAGTAGATAATACAGTGGCTGAAGCTGGTCTTTCCTAATACTGAAACAGGAAGCAATGAGTATGTTTTAGTCTCAATTCCAAATTATAAGCTGTTAAATGACCTTTTTATGACACTGCTTAGGAGCACTAAGAGACCCAGCTCATCTGAGACAGAAATTCAGATGTCATCTTTCCCAGTCAGCCTTGTAAACAGGAGCATTGGAGACTGGCTCCAGAGCTAATGGTCAGCATGGCTGGGCATCACCGCAGATAAAGCAGGAGGCACATCTTCCCTCGGTTCTCCTACCACCTTCCTGCCCTCTCCTGAGGCTGGCCAGCCACTCTCTCTGGCCCAGGCAAAGCCCACAGAGGCACCACTGTCACCTCTGCAAAGGAGCACGGCAAGTGCAGCAGCTTTGTCTGAAGGCCTGAGTGAGCTGGCACAACAATGGCACAGCCTGGCCCTGCCACGAGCCGGCCCCACGGTCACTGTGTGGGCTGCGCTGCTCCCCCAGCAGCTCAAGGCTCCTTCCCTGTTTAATTAGTTGAGTGACTCTGCTCTGCCCAATAAAATCATCACCCCCCTCAGCAGTGCCATGCCATGGAAATTTATGATCATAATTTAGAGGCTGAATTACCACTGTCGGTACCTGTGCCATATGAATTACTCAGTCATATTAAATTCAACTGTTGATTTTGCAGGGTTATGTGAAGCAGGAACACTTAGAGCCAATGAAATAATGCAGGAGAAAGAATTATTACCAGGGAAGTTTACATTAGTTGTTCAAAGCACCCTGCACAGAGCCCACCTTCCCATCTCCAGCCAAGGGCTGCCTGCCCCTAGCAGTGCTGGGCTCCTGGGATCACGCGAGCTGGGAGCTGCAGCTGGTCCTTTCCCTGCTCCCCATGGCCAGGGTTCTGGCCATGCAGAGCTCTGCTGTCAGAAGATCTGGAGGAGTATCTGTGCTTAGAAAAGAGTTAAGGAACTCCTTCAGACACCTGCAGTAGCATGAAAGAATCCTTCCATGTCTGAACCCAGTAGTCCCCAGGGCACACGCTGTGGTAAGACTTTTGTGTCCAGGTACATACAGAATTTGATGGTCTGTAGAGTCACAGGCAGAAGCTCAGGGACACTCAGCACAGCACCAGGGCCTCAAATCCAACGTGATGCTCTGAACCCAGCCCTGACCTGACTTTCACACAGAGATACTTGTGAAGACTACCCTACAAAGTCAGAGCAATGAACTTGAATTCCTGCCAGCCTAGACACACTTGGTGCAAGACTTCAGATCCCAGCAGCCCGCTCTGACATAGAAAAGACAAAACCTGGAGCCCTGCAATGCTGCAAACTGGAAACAAAAAGCCCTTTGACTGGAAAGCCTGTGTCTCAAGCAAGCTGATTTTGGAGTGATGGCTTTAAGAGCTTATGTGCAGGCAGGATTTCTAATGCACAAAGAGCAAAGTGCATTTGTATATGGAACAAGTATTAATCAACTAATGCAGAAAAGAGGTCCATCGACAAAAAAGAAAGCCTGGGATGCTTTATTACAATCCTGAGGTTTTTGGTATTGGCAAAATAATTTCCTCAAAGAAAGTTAGAAACCCTCATTTTACACAGATCTCCTCATGTCCACCCCAGACCTCTCTAATCATGAAAAAAAGTGCATATAAAAATTCTCATGCACGGTTTCAATCAAGTGCATTTATCTATATAGATTGCCCTTTTTATGCCAAGATAATGTCAGAAACTCTACACAAATCACCACAATTTACACTCTCCTCCTCTTTAGTATAAGGCAGACTCTGCCAAATCAAGGGCTAATATATCACATTATTTCTAGTAATCCAAGGGCTGCCTCCTGCCACCTGCTATATGAAATACCTATGTCTTTGATTCATTGATCCCTGCCTAACCTTGTAGGTAGAAAAGCTTTTCTGCCTCCTTATAGGACTTTAACCTGTTGTGTACTGCGCTGCTTGGCTGACACCAGCCTCTGCCCCTCAAGCCAGGATTAACCCTCCCCTGCTAACACAGGGCCACATGTATTCTGGAAGCCTGCCAAGGATTTATTTTTTTGGACAATAAATATGGGGTTTTTTTTCCTTTCAGGACAGAGCACAAACACATTCCCCAAAACCAATGCAGTCAGTTGCACGTCTGAGGAAATGCAGAGGTGAGCAGAGCTGGAGGGTGCCCCACTACCACAGCATCTCCCCTGTCACAGCCCTACCTGCCCAGCACCTCACTTTTTGCCTGGTAGGAGCAGATGGACCTCAGGACAGAGTGTCCTGGCCATACAACACTGAGTGTGGCAACAGCAGCTGTCACCAGAAACTCAATTTTTTGTAATAAACCTTCTCCTTTTTACACAGAGGCAGTCATTTGAGTTGCCTACACAACCTCAAAGAAAAACACCAAGTAAAAGCAAATTCCAAAGGGCCAAGAACCAAATCCAGCTGACATGAGCACCTAAATCCCTTTGCAAAGGGTACCCAAGCCCAGTGGCAATGCCGGGCAGGGCACCGGCAGTAGCGTGGGCATGGACCGTGGGCATGGACTGTGGCCACACGCCAAGGGCATCGCTGCCGGACACTCTGCTTCTGTGCACCCACCAACTCCATCTCCTGGAGAGAGGATGGAGACCAGAAGGAACCTCAGCCACTCAACAAGAGACCCCTCAAGGCCTCCCACAGCCACAGGATGGGTGGTCATACCCAAAAGCATTTGGGAACAGATTTCACAGGCTCTGCAGCAGCAGTGCTCAGGCTGCCATGAAACTGGGCCTCCTGCAAGAGCCTGCCACGCTCTCTCTCCACTCATGATGGAGACAGCTTAGTATTCCAGCTGTGCATCCCAGCATCACACAGCAGATCGAATATGCATTGGTAAACACCGCTTCTGCTGCAAGAGTCCACAGAGAAGTTATCAAGAGGAAAAGTAAATGTGTACAGCAAACAGTGTGTGGAGAACACAACTGCAATACAAAGCATGTCCTTCCCTCCCGATGCCAGCTCTGGGATGACTAATCCTGTGCAAGGATGCCAGTCACCAAAAGACCTCAGTTGCCCTTCTTCCACAACTCTGAAAACTGAAATAAAAGTGTGAGACTGTCTTTCTTGCAAAGCTGGTGCCTGCAGACCCAGGTGCTCCTGTGTACCCCATCTCCACATGAACAGGCCTGTCACAGCTCTTCACATTAACTTAGCAGCCCCTCTTCTTTCACACATCAGGCTGCAGCCGGCAACAAGGCTCCTACTCTCGCAGGCAGAGAATAGCCAGCATACCCAGATACTTCCCCAGGAAACAAGGCTAAAAACCCTCAGCAGTTTCCAGCCCCTTCCAAAGCCCCCCAGGAGGTCCCTCCTGGCTGTTAAGGACTTCATGGGAAGGAGCCCAGCCATGCAGAACCAGCTTTCCCAGCTCCTGCTCTTTCACAGATGTCTCTGGTCCTTTCAGATAAAAAATTTTAAGCGCAGGGTCTTTTCTAGTCTTTCTAAAAGGGCTGCAGCCCCTGGCCTAAGAGCTTGCTGGCAAGCTTCTTCCTTGTGCTTTTTGGTCCAAATGCACTCTCCCAGACGTGGCGATGCAGCTCCCTGGGGAGCGAGGGTGGCTGCTCGCACGCTGAGTTTTACAGGAAGAAATACCACGGCCAGGAGAGCACAGGCAGGATGCACTTTGTCCACTTACAGTCTCACCAAGGGCATAATTTCAGACATTTTCTGCAGATTAGAAAAAAAGGGGGTTGTTTTGTTTTGTTTTTTTTTACAGGAAGCAAATCCAGGGCTAAAATCTTCCCCTGCATCTCATGTCCAGTAGCAAGGTCTCCTCTGTTCATTATAATCTTCAGTGTAACTTCTGCTCTGCAGCTCCTTTAATCACATCAGATATGGGAACAGAAAAATGTCATTGTTCCTTGGCCATGAACAATACCATCCGTGGAGCCATGAGAAAGTGCAAGATGGATATAAAAAAGGCGGGCTCTTGTCTCTCCATAATCTCTTCTACAAACTGACAAAAGAGGGTTTTGTATAGAGAAAATTGCCACATACAGAAACAAAACAAAAATAGAGCATGCGAGCTGGGACCACTTTTATCTGGAGAGGCACCACAGGGAGATATGCCAAATGTGATTCATTTTAACAAGTTTAGCCCCTGAGAGACAAGAGCAGAGCCCCCTGTTAAGAATGAGGAGGTTAGCCAGGAGGGTCAGGGGGGGAACAAGGCCTGGCACAGCCAGGGAGGGTAAGTGACCCTGAAGACTGCTGCTTCCCTTATTACAGTAGCAAGTGGTTCTGCCTTGGGACAAATGTGTGGAAAAAACAGCCTGGTCTGGGATGGGGATGGAGGTTTTCAGGGTATTTTACCCCTGTTAATTTTGTTAGGTTAGCCTGTGCATTGGCTCAATTTCAGTGGAGTAATTAAAGTCCATAAACAGATAGAGAGGTTCTTGCTCTCCCATCCATTATGGGCAGCTAGCAATGATTAACTGCACAACCCTTTGGGGAGACGCTTCCCCTACACAGGCACCTGAGCAAACACCCCAGAGCTGCTGAGCAATGGCGTGCAAAGCACCACAAGGCTTTGGTAAAACATCATACACACACCTACGTGTGCTTGGGACCGGCCTGCCTCGCTCCCCAGGCTCCGCAGGTACAGAAAGAGCCAAATCAATACAACCGCGAGGCCCTTTGAATGAAATCAATGCAGCTCAACAAGCACCTAAGTCCTGGTGTCATCACATTATTTATTGCCCAAAGTCCCCATCCCACATCAGTCTGAGGAAGAGCTCAAGTACATTCCCTCCCTCTGCTCTGCAGCACACAATTAAATCTCAGGCTCAGGTTCTGCTTCCCGATGTACGATGGGATCACAAACAACACTGGCACCACGCACCACCAGCTCGGAGCAGGTGAGGTCACAGGGCACGGCGGCACTGGAGCTCTCACCCAGAGGAGCAGCCAGCACCTTTCTGTGAGCAGCTCTGTGCCCACCCTCCTCACAGGTTCTCCTCCTCCAGCTCTTCACTGCCTCCCCGGGATGTCACTCTGTTCACTGCCTCCTTTCAAGCCATTGTTAGTTTATTAAGTGCTCTAAGAGATGCAATTTGTGCCCCAGGAGAACAAGCTGCAGAGAAAGAGCTCCACAGTCCTGGTGGCCTGGCAGCACCAGCCAAATGTCACATCCAGGCCCAGCAGGCAGCAGCATGGAAGCATCCAGTGCCATCCCCCACCGTGCCTACGAAGAATGGGCGAGATGGGCACAGCCCCACCGCGGCGCTGCCCACCCTCCGTGGAGGGGCCGCGGCCGAGCTGCGGCACCAATAAAACTGTGGCCATGACAGCAGACAGCCACGGGGCCGGGCACTGAGCCTCTGCCCGAGCAGGCAGGGCGGACAGGGAGGTCCAGCACGGCCAGTCTCAGCCCTGAGCAGGGCTCAGGCAGGGCCACAGCAGCACCTTCTCCCTGGCCATCAGCCCTGCGCAAGGAAAGGCCTCCCCCAGGCTCCGAGCTAACCCCTGCTCTCGCCATGGACGCACAGCACACCCCAGGGAAGCAATGAGCAGGCTGTGGTGTGTCACAGGAGCAGACTAACACCAGCTGCCCTCAACACCAGCCCTGCTCTGAGCACAGCACCCGGCCAGCCCCTGCCAGGAACCACAGCGCTGCAGGGGCCAAGGAGATCCTCCAGAACATCAGCCCTATGGCAGGGATGGGGAGCTCAGACACTCCCAGCCTAAACACGCAGCAGAATCCTCCCTTGCTCTACTTTCACACATGTGAAAACGCAGATTAAGTGACTTGTCGTACAATGGGGACACCCCACTGCAGACATTTTCCAGGCCCAGGGATGCTGGGCAGCTGGTTCTCCTCAGCTGCGGGCTGCACAGTGCTCCTGAAGGCCCTTCCAAAAGCTCTGGGCTCACCCACAGATGTCAGACACAAGTGCCAGGCAGGGGCAGTGCAGGAGACCTGTGCATGTGCTACTGTCCCCAAACCCACACTAGTGGCTCTGCTCCCTGCTGCAGCCCAGCACCCCACAGCAGGGAAAGCAAACTGCCCTCCCAGCACACCATCACAGCCCTCCACTTTGCCCCAGTGCCAGCTGGGACCTTTCTTATTCACCTTCCTGACAGACCTCGACATGCAACTTGTTGCCAAGGATCATCATCACATCAATAAATCATAAAAACTTACACAAAATACCCCCACCTTCTGCCACGCAGGTTTTTAACCTGAAGGCTCTGGAAGTGACCCATGTCTCAGAGCCCCTCCCCGTACCACCAGCAGGTCGCACACCCCTCACAGGTGTTTGCTTTTTTCAGATTAATCCATATTCCCACCCATGAAGGAGTGACAGGTGTCTTGCTTGACACCTGATTATGTCAGCCAAATCCCCAGCCAAAAGCCATGTCACAAATTAGGTCATTTAGGATTCCTAACCAACACTGTTAGCTAAATCCTTAACACCATTAATTATGTTTCCTACCACCAATTTACAAAGCGACTCTATTGATCTTGCCCCTACTCTGCAAATTACAAAGAAATGACCAGAATTAAAAATGCAACATCTGAGTGGGAACTTCCCCCCAGCAGAGGGGAGGGCTGCACCTCAGCACTGCACTCCCCTGATGTAAGTCTTCCTGGAAGAAGATCTGCATGTTGTCATTTTTTGTGGAGGGCAATGAACCAGAGGTCTAAAGGAGCAATATATTTTTTAGCTGTGGTTATAGCTTGGAATTAATGATCTTCCCACAAGTGCAAAGCTAACCTGAGGTAGCAGTGGCATTTTACATTATCTCGTTGAGAAAAACACTACAGAAAATATGGTTATAAGTACATGGTGCAGGAAGGTAGCCTGGGGATACCAGGGAAACTAAAGTTAGTTGTTGAGAAAAGTGTAGAAGTCTCACTTGAAACTGAGAAGTTCCCTCATTCCCCAGCTGGGCAAATCCCCACTGCAATCCCCCTGTGACCCCTGGGGCTGCAGCAGCACCCCTGGGGCAGGCAGATGGGCCGCTGAAGTCAGCACTGCCCTTGCTCTGCTCCCCAGCAGTCGTGGCTCCATGCAGCACCAGGGCTGCAAACCCGGCTCTCACCTGCACCTGCCAGGAGCTGAGCTCAGCCCTGAAACCTGACACTCATTTTCATGTCGTTTGCTCTGGCAGGAAGAGGCGTTCTTTGAGATGAGCTCCATCAAAGCTTGCGCGCATCGATCTCTTTACACTCAGAAAGCTCAATTCAACAACAAGGGGAAATAAATGGTGATTCTGCCCACCAGCAGATCACAAATCCTCTCACTCTGAGGATACAGTTCATATTACACCCAAGCAAGAAATCTATCAAGTCATTTTAATTAATTCCCCTCCTCTAAAACACTTGACTGCAGACTGGAGCGGGGACACACTCCTGCAAGGAAGCGTCGTGTGCTCACATGCCGGGGGCAGAGCACGTCGCCCTGAGCAACACCTATGGAGGATCCCTTCTACCTTTACTAGACTGCACAGAAATTTCACTCCACTCTTTTCACATTTTTATTGTTTTTAATATTTCCTCATCTCCTTACAGCTGCAAGTAACCAAACCTGCAAACCTCCAGATGCCACTCACCCAGGCTGGGGGAAAATGAGGCCAACCAGAACAGGGGCAAGGCAACCAGGACTGACAAAGCGCTGCAGAGCCAACCCCACGAGAGATGCTAGCATTGCTCAGGCTCAGAAAAAAGTGTGTTTGGATGCTTCACTGACAGTACAGAGAAAGAAAACCACTGGGAAAGAGAAGCCTTATGGAAACTGAAGGGATGGGAAGCTGTCATGGGAACACAGAGGAAGAAGCAGGCCAGGAATAAACCCAGGCTAGAGATCAGCAGAAGCTTCTAGCAACCAGAATGAGAATGTTCCAGACAGAATATAATTTTTGTCCCTTCTTTCGACAGCCTGGAAGAGGAATTCATCACCACTTCCTCCTCAAAAAATCCTACCCCTTCACTGGCACATCTGTCTCATGGGCATCCACTGAATGACACTCCAAGCAGACAGACAGGGCAGACAGAAACACCCGTGATTCCACGCAGGAGAACATACGCAGTGAATCTGTCTGTCTGGACACACAAACTGTGTTCATCACCATAACATCCAAACAAATTCCCAAGGGTCTCAAATTAATATTGACTGATCCCAAAAGGCTGACAGATACTGAACAGGAGGGAGCTTGGGAGATGTTTTACCAGATTTTAGAAACAAAACCTCCTTAAATATCATGAAACATTAAAAAATCCTCATAGCTGCTAGTGTTTGCAAAAGGAGAGATGACAGCAGCCGCTGTCCTGTTGCCCTGCATGCGCAGCCAGTTGGGTTTTCATTGCAAATCCACTCGGCATCTCATTACTGTCCATCACGGGGGCTCCAGTACTGGGACCGGATTCACTTCAGCAGTGTGAGCCTTGCACTGCGCTTCCTAATGCAGCTGGATTAATGGGAACACATCTTAGGGAACATCCTCACCAACCAGAGGAAAACAGTAACATCCTCTGACAGTTCTTAGGCAGCAAAGCACAGATCCCCAAAGGGAGAGAAGTTCAAAGGATCTCAAGAGCTGACGGGGCAGGGACCTTGCGAAAGGCTGTGCATGACATGCCTTCCTCTGCAAAGAGCTCTCACAGCTTGAGCTGCAAGAACAGGAGCTACATTTCCACTTGCAGATATGATTCCACATGAAAAGAAGATGGTACAATGTCAAACTCTCAGCGCTGCAGAACAAGAAGAAAAGTAAGATAGAAAAAATACAAGTGTAAAATTCAAATACGCGAACTCAGTTACAGTAAGCTAGAAATTTTTAAGAAAATAAACTCCTGTTAGGTGAAGGACAAATATTTACTGTCATTAAGAAAAGCATTCAAAATACAGACGAAAGAGACAGTCTGCTATCTTTATGTTCCTGCTATTGTTATGTCACAATCTACCTTTATGCTGTGCTTCTTCACAGCCATGAAGAAGACTTGGAGGGCTCAAAACAGCTGTGTTAACCAAAGGAATCCAGTTATTGTCTTGCTTCACTAGGCACCTTCTCATAAAACACAAAAAGAAATAATTAGCTGCTAAAGCATGGGGTTCGAGGGCAGAGCTTTCAGCTCCCAGTCCACCACAGAGGCTCTCAGTAAAACTCTTAGATTTTGATGGCCGCTGATGGCAAGGTACATCACACTCACACCTCACTGCTTCATCGGTGGCAAGAACAGGGAGATGAGGGGGCTAAAGATTTGCTCCACTGCTCTTTGCCTTGCCCATGCCATCTGCAGGACAGTCTGGCTGTATAGAAGACACGTGTCCCACTCTGGGAAACATCCAGCTCTGATCCCTCCTTTTCCTGAAGGCACTGTTCAGCTCAGAGACAGTCCCTCTCTCCATGCCTGCATGGCCCTGCACTCCAGATGGAAAGCAGCAGTGCTGTGCACAGACCAGCCACCCCTGAGAGCCACCACAGCCATTCTTGTACTGTTTCCTTAGGTCTAGGTGAAGCCTTTAGCCATGTGCCTCCCACATTCTCCCAGATAAGTATTTTCTGCACTTTTCAGTCATTCTTATCACCCTGTCCAACCGGGCCTGTCTTGCAGGATGTGAGCCAGACCACCTGCAGATTCCCATCCTGGGGAAGACATGACCCTGCCGGACGGATGCAAAGCAGAGCAGTCAGCCACACACGGTGGAAGTGCACCGAGTCTGCTCCCAGGGTGGCAGCTCTGAAGGTGCATTTCCATAGCTCGCATTTCCATGGGGTCACACCGGCAAAGAAAGGAGAGCGCTGGGGAAAGACTGGCTTGGCGAGTTTGAGAAGAAGGCTCTTCTCCACCAGCCTTTAGATACAAAGGTCGAGGGCTTGCAAGGGTCAGCAACCCCTCTTAATATTCACCAAAGCAGCAACAACAAAGGCAAGCTGGGGAAAGGGAAGCGTTCCTGTGGAGTCCCATCTTCACTCTGGATACCACTCCACAATGAAGTTATTTCAAACCGCCCATAGGTTAAGCTCCGGCTTTCATCCCAATAGCACAGTTCCCGCTGAGCTCTGCCTGCAAAGGCACATCAAGCAGAGACACTCAGATGACATCTAACCTCACCCAGCTCGCTGCAGCAGCACCTTTCTCAGCCAGGCTGGAAATTCAGAAAACAGAAGAGAATGTGTCAATTGCCTAACATTTAATGAGACCAGAAGGAGGTCACAGCTCTGTCTGAGCAGCCCTGTAAAAGCTCCCATCTGTAACAAATGCTATGTTGGACATCGGCAGTGCTGGGTAAATAAAAAGACAAGTTCCACCTTCCAAAGCAAGCCACATGAATGATGCTTGGCTTTGATGATGATTCCTAGGAAGCAAGTCTCACATTTCACCTCCACACACCTGGGCATTAACCACAAAGTCAAGGACACTTACTGCTTTCTCATTCGAACGATCTGGATCGTGTCTCCCTGAAACCATCACCCTGCTGTGACAGCTGCTGGGAAGCCGAGAAGCCTGTCCCTGTGCACGGAGCAGTCTGGGACACTCCTGTGAGCCCAGGAATAACGTGCCTGGCTGCAGTCACCGGCACCGTGGTGGGGAGCAGTGGCAAACAGTGTCTGACTACCCCAGCAAAATGATTGAATTCTCCCTTTCAGGTTTGTTGCCTGAAGCTCTTCCAGGTCTCGTAACACCTGCACATCAAATCCTGGGTGCCAACAAAACCGTAAAGGATTGGCACCACCACCAAGTATTCGCTTCCCAGTCTGTGTTTCTCTGGAACTGAAGACGTGGCTGTCACTACAACGGGTCACCTACCAGTTTCTTTTCCTTGTGTTTCCATCCTGCACTGAGCACGGTAGAGAGGGACATGGTCAGCCCTTCACAGCCCAACCCACGGCAGAGAGCAGGAAGGGGGCAGCGCTCCTGTGCCCGCACCCTGTGCACGCTGTGCCTCTCGTCACCCACCTCGGCACTGCATAAGCAGCAAGGTCTGCCCAGCAGCAAGCACTCTGTGTCCTCCTTGTGCCTGTCTGCGCAGGCAGAGCTGCGAGAGAACACGAGGAGTTAAGCTTTTTCTTACAAAATGTGTAAAGATTTGGTCTGCACACTTGGTGAGCTGCAGCAGTTGTGGGCCAAAACATTTTGCTGCATATTTCTGAAATTATTTGTCAGAAAAGAACGTCAGTGACATAGAAAATGAGTTGCAGATGTAACCTTTTCAAGCATCAATAATAACTTAAGACATTTGAAACAAAATCTTAACTCACAACTGACTCCATCACATGGGGCAGTTTCTGAGGCGAGGGCTCGCAGAGCATAGGCAGGACTGTAACACATCCCAGCAATGGTGCCCCCTCCAGCTCTTCCACTTAGCAAAGAACAATTCAATTCTTGCATCTGCCAAAGATGCTTCCCTTTCTGAGACCTTTTTTCCTGATTTCCAGGCTATTCCCGGACCCAGTAGGCACTCCTGGCTGGAAAAGGAGGCTTCCAGACCAGTTCCAATAGCCACATCCCACAATACACTGACATTAGGACAGGCAGAGCGATTTCTCAGAGGTCCAGCACAAAGACAAAGGCGCTACACAAGAAAGATTCACGTTTTAACACTTCCTCATTCACACACACACACACACACACACACATCCCCTGCTCCCGTGGCCAGTGTGCAGCTCAGACTCCTTGGGCCACACCAGTGTGGCTCCTCCAGCACAGAAAGGATGAGGCCCCTGTGGGAGAGCAAGGATGTGCACGCTGCACCAGCACTGCAGACAGCATGGATGTCCTGCGTGTCAGTGTGTGCCACAGTGTCCACAGCTCATCTGCAGCCTGCAGAGGGTTCCCATGGCTCAGGGTGTGGTGGGGCCATCACTGCTACAGATCTGGCATAGCCAGAGAGCCAGCACTGCCACCACCCCGGTATTTCTGTAATGAATATCACCACTGTCATCTCAGAGGCACATGCTTAAGGAATTTAACTACTTTAATACAATGGGCTCAAATTGCCAAAGAATGTTTGTGCATCAGTGTGAAATCAGAAATTCGGGGAGGGGGTGCTTTATCTGTCAAAGGCCAACCTCAGGGGGCTGCCAGAGCAGACAGTGGGAAGCTGGATTGCATTTGACACGCATCAGCCCATCAAACACAAACAGCCTTCAAAGTGCTGGGAGGCTGAGCCAGCCCCATCACAGCCCATACTGGCCCCACTGGGCTCCGACCCGGGTCATGCCCCGTGGGCTGTGCAGGACCCACCTGGGCCCCCTGGCCTGATCTTCCTCCATAAATCACAGGAAAAGAGATACTTCTTAACAGCTCAAATTAAGATAAAATGCCTTCGTTTTCAGGCCAGGAGCTACCTGTGCCATTCCCTGGCCGTGTGTCACTGCTGAGCAACCCCACGATGCCCCAGCCACGTGGATGGCAGATCTGCTGCAGCCACAGTGGACACACCAGCAAGCCAGGATGCAGCATCCAGGCTGTCCCCCCATCCAACTGGGCCAGCAACTGGGCCAGGTATGCTCAGCTAATGACTGTCCAACAACAGCTTGCTCAGGATGGAGAGAAAACATCCCAGCCCACACCATGGGCACATGCTCCCAGTGCTCAAGGAAGGCCAACCCAAAACAGAAATCTTGCTGGGATGGTCAGACCTCAGCCAAGCATGGCCACTACTCACAGGACCCCACTCCTGGAGCTGAGTGGGACTGGGGGTCCTGGGCCTGGCTGGGGCATGGCGAGTGTGCTCCCTCTGCCCCACAGCCATCCCTCCAAGTTTTGCTGGAGGGTTTCCAGTGCCTGGAAAGAGCCAAACTTAAATTATTCCGGGGCAAAAGAAACACAAAACCTTGTCTTCAGCTTAATCCCCAGACCTCCACCCTGAACAAACCCCTTCGGCAGCCCCCATTGCCAAGCCCAGCCCAGCTCTCCGGCACAGGCTGCCCGTGGAGCTCTTCCAAGGGGCTCCACAGCCCTCTGCAAGCATGAGCACAGCTGAGGGGAATAAATAACAGCCCCAACGTAAAAACCAGCCTTTTCTTGCAAAGCAAAGTCTCAAAGGGTAAATGAAGGGAAAGGAAGGGGAGGAAACATGCCTGAGCAACCCCTCTTCACCACCTCCAGCATGCACAGCGTCACTCAGCTGAGCAGGGTGCACAGCAAATAATACCCACTCCACTGTCCCCCCTGCCCCGGCACTGAGACCCCACACACCAGGGAATGCAGGGGAACAGATGGATTTTCCATGGGAAGGAGCTGTGACTGCTCCTTCCAGTTGAATATGTCAGCCCAGCAGAGCCATGTGTTCAAACCATTAAACTGCTGCCTTTGCTCTACCAGCAGTGAGAGGAGAGAGGGCTTTGAGGAGGGATATTCAGAGGGAAATGCTCCTCAGCCTGGCACAAGGCAGACAGGCCACAGAGATCCATGGCCAAAGCCAAACCCATCATTTGTATGTAAAAAAAACATGGAGGTTTTTCTCTTCCAGGTACTTCTTGTCAGTGAGATGAAGTGACAGTAAAATATGAAATTGCATTAATGCAGCAGTAATCTCTCACACGAGGGGCTGCCTTCACCTGGGCTCCTACACAAGTGCCTTGATAAGGAGCATCAGGCTTATAAGGCCAGCACGTTTTGGAGGTTGTTTGCACACGGGTTAGGGGTTGTTCCAGGGGTTAGGGGTTATTCCACTGGGGTTATTTCAGGCCAAAATCTATGCACAGCATTGAGCCAGACACAGGGAGTTGTCGGAGATGAGGGTGTGGGCCATTAATTAGGGAAACTGACAGTGTTTAATCTCACTGCATCAAGAATAAGGGACATTGAGAGTCCATGAATTGAGATAATTTGATTTTAATACAAATACAATATTTCTCTCTCTATCTTTGTTAACATCGGAAATGTAAATAGCTCAACACAGACTGCAAAGGAGCCCCTGCCATGTTTGCTGCTGGGAGAGAAGGCCACGGCAGACATGGTGTTTGTTTACAAGGGATTGCAGGCTTAAATTGTCAACCACTTCCCCAGTATCACCACCGAGCTGCTGGCAGGGCAGGCCAGGAGCTCAGCACAGAGTGGAGGCTGCAGCAGGCACGTTCTGAGGCATCAAACCCAGCACCTACCCTTGCATTTAGGAGAGGAGACGCAGTGCTGATGGGGCCAGGAGCACAGTCACGTGGAACACTTCAGTTCCCCTAAAAGAGAGGAAATATTTTCCATGGAAATTAACAAAAAGCTTCTGTTAGCAGCAATGGGAAACAAGCAATTTAAAATTGTATCTTGCAGATAAATGAAAGTGCACACCAAAAACACAGCAGTGGAAGAAGGCTGGGCCTGTAGAGTTCAGGAGGGAGTTGGCAGGGCTGATGCTGCCTGCAGCCCTCATGTGGAGGTGCTTTCCAGTGGGATGTGATGTCTGCAGGAGGGGTGTGCCATGGCCCACCTGGTTCTGGGTGCAGGTGTGCAGGGTCCTGTACAGGAGTACCTGGTTTATTCCCAAAGGACAGGATTCACTTCACCTGGGCATGAGCTGCTCTGTGAAAGGCTTGGAGTCCACCGCCAGATGTTACCTCCTGAGGGAGTGGGCAGAATGGGAAGAGCACAGCATCATCACTGGCAGGCAGCAGGAACCTTAAGACAAACTCAGGATTTTTCTGCATTTCATCCCAAAACACTTTTCTTTGGGCTGAGTGATACTCTGAGTTGCTTGGCTGACCAAAACTTGGGAGCACAAGGCACAGAATTCAGATAATTTAAAAATGTAGGTATTCTAATAAACAACCCAGAACACCTCCCTAATATGGGAGGGAAGCACTCTGAGGATAGGTTTCCACAGAAGCAAAATATTTCCCGAGCAGGCAGACAAACAAGTAAGGTTTCAAAGGCTGAAACCTTGGACAAGGCGCACCTCACACCACGGACATGGTGCACGTGTCCCTCCAAGGCCACTCTCCAGCCCAGTGCTGCAGAGCGCGATGCAGGGCAGCCCTGGCCAGCAGTGTCCTGCTGTGCTGGGTGCTGTGCACAGGTTATTGCAGGGCTCCCACAGAGGTTCGTGTCTCTGAGCATTCCCTCATGCCACAGCAGAACCACGCGGACCATGTCCAGCTCTGTTGTTTCAGCCATACTGTTGAGGCGCCTGTTTACTTGGGAATCATATGTTTTCTGCCCTGGTCCTCACTGTATTCAGAACAGTTACTTAGCTTCAATAAGCCCCTTGTTAAAGCCTTTTCCTTTCTGTAATCTCATCAAACTAACCAAAAGGAGTTTGTTCTGAAATAGAGTCCCATTTTGTAACCTGGCTTCCTGGAGGAGCGCTCCCCATGCTCACCCGGCCCCTCCA
The DNA here is from genome assembly GCA_013400235.1 of Oriolus oriolus. Lineage (NCBI taxonomy): Eukaryota > Metazoa > Chordata > Aves > Passeriformes > Corvidae > Oriolus > Oriolus oriolus. Next base: position 185,254 of record VXBT01009028.1, read on the forward strand.
CCACAAAAGGGCTCTGCTTGTCCTAGCGCTGACAAAACACTCCGTCTGTTTGGGTTAGTCAGCAGGGGGTTAATGAAAAGCCCGGCCCTGGGGACTCCCACCTTATCTGCAATCATGAATTTATTGAAGAATGTGTTAATGTGCTGGATTTTATTCATCAGGGGTCAGGGCTTTTCAAATTCTTCCTCCCAGCTCCCCCTCTTTCCATCCCTCCCCAGCAAGCTCACAATGCTGTTTAAACAAAGGACTCCCAACACAAAGAGCAAATTTACACAGTAAAGTTTTCTTGCAAGCCCAGAGCAGAGTCTGGAAGAATTCCAGCTTTATAAAGAGAAAAGGGGGTGAGGGGAAGAAAGGGGGAAGGGAGACAGGGGCATTTTGCAGAGGATAAAAGGAAATTGAGAAAAGTTCCCACCTCCTGAAGCTCAGCGCTGAATATTCTCCATCAGTTAACCCCGAAGCAGGAGGATGTTTTGGCAGAACATGAGCCCTCATAGCATCAAACTTCTCAGCCTCCTTCGAGATGGAGGCTGAAATGAATGTTTCAACATCACAGTTAGGGTGACACTTCAACAGCTCCTTTGTCTGTGGACTGCTAACAGAAGCCCCTAAGAGGACACAGCAACCATTCACCAGGGCTCCTCCTCTGTTCCTTGTTCCACAGGTGTGACACAAGCACCATCTAAAAGGAAAGAACGAGGCTCAGCAATGGTGACACGGTGACACGTGTCCAAGGCCAAGTGAGAATGCAAAGGAGCCACTGATCCCACCTCCCGCATCCCACCCATAGGCCACGTGCTGTCCTGAGACCAGGGACCCCCAGGGTCCTGTCAGAGCATCCCTGGCACCTCCCACCCAGGCTTGGCAGGGGCCCAAACCCAGTGCTACCTGCCAGTGCTCCACCACCTCGAACATCATTGCCACTCCACAGCTGGAATAAAGGGATGTTTGGTTGCTTGCTTTTATTCTTTTTCACTAAAAGGTTAAGGCCCCTCACTACTCTGTCCATTTTGGTTGTGCTGGTCAGAGCTCTGGGCATTAGAGAACAGGGCACAATCCTGCACTAATGAACCAAAGATAACCTACATGATTTTCTTCAGGTCTTGTCACCTCCACTTCCTTCACTGTCATTAACGAGCTCTCGCAACATCTCAGAAAGGAGAGCTTAGAACAGACATTACCCTCATCCGCACCTCTGTCCTCTAGGCACAGCCTTACAGAGCTCACCTGAGCAGTTCTCAAACATTTTACAAGCAAAATATATGTGATGTTATTGGCCATAACGCTAAAACTGCTGGGGAGGCTATAAACTGGTCCCCAGGCAGGAGAGTAACCACTTCAGGCAAATGACCTAGGGACTTTTGGAAATAATTAATATTAAAAGAAACCCATCATAATTCTAGTTGCTAGCAACTTTCTCAGCCAAAAGGATGTCACTGACCCAAACTTTCATTCCTGTGTTTGTTTACCTTGGTTTTTATGGAGAGAGATGCCTTCTGCCATACTGTCATAGCACCAGCAGCAATCTGCAAGCAGCTCACCCAAACGGCCCAGGAAAAGGGGGTTTAAACGACTCTGGAGTCACACACAGGAACCCCCAAACAGCACCGCAGGAATGTTGGCCGGCACTGCAAGGGCAGAGCTTCCCCACTGCCACACGGCTCCGCGGCGGCCACGGAGGGGCTGAGCAGATCTCAGCACATGGGATCCAGCTGCACTGCTGATGGATTCCTGACTGCTGAACATACAGTACGTATTTACAGAGTCTCCTCCGTGACAGGAATTCCAAAGCCTCATGCAGAAAGTAACTCAAAGGACGTAATTAAATCAGTTAAATGGCTCGGGCAAAGAGACGCAGCTACAGACGGATTCCAACTCTCGGCACAGTCACAGGCCACAGGAAACGATTAGGAGAGCAAGAACTGTGAAAGCTCCAGGACCAGCCACTTGCTTTTCTTTCCTTAATAAACTATAATCCACGCTTAACACTGATACGGACCAGGTGAGCCGCTGAGCACAGTGCCCCTGGATGAAAGCGAGTGTTTGGGATAGGCAGGCACCATGCCAGCATCAGCAGAGGTGACATTACCAGGTGACAAGTAAAGCCAGTGTCAAGAGCAGAAATCAAAGACCAGTCAGTTGATTTTCATCTGTTAATGTGATGTGCAGCGAACAGTGAGCTCCTGCTGCCTTTTTGGAAGCAGGAGCTTGGGGCGGAGCGTTGCTGGAGCAGGAGGGGCTGCTCCAGCTGCTGGCAGAAGCAAAGCAGCCTTTGCACAGTGGGAGATCTGGGAGCCAAGAAACGGCCTCGTGTGCTGGAGGAGCCGTGTGAATCCAACCATTAACAGAGCTCGTGGTCAGTTTTACTGAACAACTAGGACAAAGCAGGAGCAGTGCTGAGCCGGGCTGGGGGCTTGGGGAGCTGCTCCCACTGCCCAGCGGCTCTAGGCATGGTCCAGCCCATCCTCAGTCTCATGGGGGAACTGCCTGGGCAGAGGGGAAGGTCTTACCTCCTTGTGGGCTTCCCTGCAGAGCAGGGGCTGCCCAGCTGCCACAAACGCTGCCTTTCTTCCTCCCTCAGGATCAAAAAGAAGTTAAACTTAAAAACCACCAGTCCTGCTGGGTGGAGGGTCACCGTTGATGGCAGAGAGGAAACAGCAAAGCAAAGTGCACCCCAAACCTCCCGGGAGCCCCAGGGAGACACACGTGGGTGAGCATTTCCCCAGATCATGGGCAAATTTGTACCCGCACCAGGCCCAGGGGCTTACATGAATATGAACAGTATCAGTTCACTTCTTCACATCCCTGGGGAAAAAGGACTTACTGCAAAAATCTACAAACCTGATATGAAATATAGAGTAGCCACCATTAACATCATATTTATTGTTATTTAGTTGCTCAGTAAAACATATACAGATATGTACAATATGCAGGAATACAGAAGACTGCACTTTACATATTTAAAAAAAAAAAGAAAGAAAAATAACACTCAATTTCATGAGCTATTGTCACAGTCTTCCAACCAAGCATTTAGGAAATGAATTTAACAAGAATTAAAAAAAAAAAAAAA
>VXBT01009028.1:188347-222485 GCA_013400235.1 Oriolus oriolus
AAGAAAGAAAAAGATTACAGGATTGCCTAACACACAGCAGAGTCAAGTTTTCATATTTTACATGTGCAATAACATTTTTCAGAAGAGTTTGCTAATGCAGTACGGATTACCAGTGTTTTGAGGTTTTCTTTTTCTTTTCCATGAACCAAATTTAGTACAAAGAAATAACATCCTTTTGCTTAAGGCTGTTTTAAAGCTGTAATATTCTCGGGTAGTGAATAGTGATAAAGTTATAACTGCCGGAAATCAGAGCCTGCAGTTTCATCAGTCAGAACCTATGAGCGGATGGACTCAAAGCAACAATTTTAATAGAGAATTTCTAAGACAAAATTAGACTATTTCCTCCATTAGCCTTAAGCATTAAAGAAGAAACAATTCTATAAAAATGGGTTATGCTCTTACACACCATCCCTTGAACAGCTGTGAATCCAGTAGCTGACAAAACCTTACACTGCAGCTTAACAAAAATAAGTCAAATGTACCAGTTTGGTTTCTATTGCCCCCACCCTCCCAGGGCCCGTCCCACTGCTGTGCTCACCTCATCCCTTCCACCTCCCAAAACTGGAATTTTTTGCCTTATTGGTGGTGCCTGGAAGTCCAGTCCCGACCCCAGGTTCTGAAGGGCCAGCCAGCCCCAGAGCGACCATGGAGACCACAGGACCTGCACAACTCCCCAGGTGATCCAGGTGACAGAACTCTGGTGCTCATCCCCTTCCACCCTCAGATACTGTGAAAACCTTAACTAAATAACAAGCCTAAAGCCCCTTACTGATGCTCAAACAGCAGAGAGCAGGTAACCCCAAGAGAATGTGATCTGGAGAAAATTCTGGAGAAAATAGTATTTAATAAATGAGGCCTATTCTGTCCTTTTTTGGCAAAGAGGTATTTTATCACTCCTCCCAATTGAAATGCAAGAGAAATTTTGCTCAGTTCGCTACGACTTGCAGACTTGTAACTTGCAGACTAAGCACAGGGTTTCTTTTAAGAAACACAGAGGGAGACAGGGCACAGGGCCAGGAGATCGGGGCTGGGTCGGGGGAGCCAGGGCATCCCCCATCTCCTGGCCCTGTGCCCTGGCTCCCCCGACCCAGCCCCGAGGCTGCGTGGGAGCCTCCGGCGCCAGGCCGGCCAGGGAAAATCCCCACGGCAAAAGGGAAAGCCACATTTTAGCTGTTGTTCACAATCCAAAGCAGATTGTGCATCGTACCACCGGTCTCTGGCTTCTTGTACAACTGTCCCCCATCTGGAAGCCATGCAGGACACACAGGCGGGAGGTTTTGCCCTGGCATTTGGGGAACACGTATCTGATAAAATTCCCTCCCTGTTGGCCCAACTCGGCCCCCGAAGGAAGCGAGCTTTGGGCACAGGGCTCTGCAGCAAACAGAGGTCAGACGTCAGCCCTCCCACTGTTCCCTCAGTCTCCCACTGCTGTCTGTGCCCGAGTTTCCCTCTCCACAAGAGCGCAACTTACCTCTTCCACAACTGGCTTTTACCTACAGCTCCCAAACATTTTTCAGCTGGAATATTATTATTCAGAAAATGACATCATTTCCATTCTTACCATGTCAGGCCATGCTGACACTTCGCGTGTTAAAAAAACTGATCAGTGCATTCAGTGTAAAATTAATGGAGAAAAAGGGTACAATTAAATTACTGCAGGTACCACCAGCTCTGTGACAAAGCTGGAGCCTTCTGTATATGCTGTCAGTACTACATCCCAGGGTGATGACCAGGACACGATGCCTGTCCCAGTCAGAACGTAGAGGTTCTGTTCTGATCTTTGGCAAAAAGCAACAAAACCCTAAAAGCGCAGGTTTGGTTGGTCCTGGCATCGCCAACAGCTGCCTCAAGCAGAGCTCTTTCGATCAAGATCAAATGGACAGGAGGTTAGCAAGAGGACTGTGCGTGGCTGTATGATTCAGTAGAACTCCATGGCCAGTGAGCCCAGCAGACAGGCAGCCACTGCCTGAACTCCTCACTCTCTGACCGTCCCGACCCCGCACTGCACCCACCACCCGGAGCAGCGACAGCGGCGGCCAAGTGCCACAGTTCCCGCGGCTCCACGCTGCACAGCTCGGCACCTGGGGACACAGCCCCTGGCCTCAGGACACCCCGGCCTCCTCATTTCACAGGATCCCACTGATTTTTAAGGAATTGCTTATGCTCTGCATTTCCATAAGCAAGTGAGAAAGCAAGTTCCAAGAGGATGAGAACAACACTCCAGGAGAGAAGCGCAAGCTGCTGAGAATGAGCCAGCAGAACTGGGTGGTGAGACCAAGCCACGACAGTTCCACTCAAACGGGGATTTCTCTTTAAAAGCATCTGAACTCGGTGTTCCCTGACAGGTTCCTTCCCGTGGCACAGGGTGTGCATCCCTGACCTCAGGAAGCCTGAAAAACCTGTTCTCTTCAGTGCAGCAGGAAAAACCAAAAACAAAGCACAAAGCAAGGGGCTGCACTCCGAGCAGGAATGCCACCAGACCATGAACTTGGCCAAAATTTTCAGCTGTAAGTGATGGAACGCAGTAAGTACCGTACCGGTGTCACCCCAGGGCCCTCTGCTGCAGACTGAGATGCCCACAGCAGCACACGTGCTCTGCTGACAGAATTTAAACTCAAACACATACTTAGGTAAGCCAGGACTTGAGGAATCACAGGCAAAGAGGCACCTTCCAGAAGGGGGCTGACAGTGATTACTAGGAGATACTTTACTGGGGATGGTGACATTTTATTGCAGGTGCAGGAGGAGCTCTGCACACCCTGACAGAGGTACAAACCATCCCAGCTTTTTGATCCAAACCAAGTGGGTGTGAGGCAGCTCCACAGCCAGTTGCTTCAGGATGGGCAAAAATCCTCATCCTCGTGGAAGCTCCAGCTTTAATACAAAGTAAAATAATATTGAAAACCAAGATTAAAAACTATCCAAATTTATCCAAAGTCAATTCATTGACCAGACCCATAAATCAATCCATGCATGGTTAATAAGAGCACATTCAAATCACATTTCCAAACACTGCGAGTCTCTCTGAAGCCACATACGACCGAGAGTGAGGATTCCAGACCACCCTTGGCTTTTTAGGCAGAATTTCCTCTCCATTGGTGTCTACTGAGAATATTACGTCAAAATAATTATAAAGACCCAGCACAATCAGCAAAGATAAAATATAAAGCAGTCTTCAACTCTGTCCCTTCAGCAGGGACTCATTTGTGAAATCATGAATAAATAACCCTAGAGAGGCCAACCTTTATTTCACAACCAAAACCAAACCCTCCATTGCTGTTCCTGAGCTCCGGGAGCTGTGGGAGGCGAGCTGCTGGCGCAGGGCAGGACGGGGCCACTCCTGGGCGCAGAGACACACAAATAATGGACAGTGTTACGTAAAACCACCGGAGAATCAGCCCATCGTGTCAGTCGTGGGTTTATCTGGTTTGCTTCCAACTTTCGTCTCGAATGAGTATTATCTAGCCCAAGCAGGAAAGTATGGCTTTCCTTTTATTGTGTGCATCCAGCAACGCTGTTCTCCAGTGCGTGGCAGAAATGGGGCCTTGAAGGAGTTTGGGGGATTCTAACACGAGGTCTCCCTGCCCTGGCAGATTAGGAAATGCCACCCCTGGGCACACAGTCCCCTGCATCCTCCAACCTGGGCCATCCCTGACCCCTGCCACTGCACTGGGACCTATTGTGGCAGGGGCTGGGGAACTCCCAGACAAGTGCAGGGGACGTTGAACCCGCTGCCAATCAACAGCATCTTCCTGCAGCTTAAAACGGGCAAAAAATGGGCAGGGTGCAGACTATTCTCTTCTACAGTATCAGTAAAGTGGGAACTGCAGGAGCACCACCAGGCCCAGGCAACCAAGATGGAGCCTGGGCCTGTGGAGGAGGGGATAATGAGTCTCGACCATCAAGCAAACGTACTATCAGACTAATTTAGAAAAACCTCTCCATACCTTCCCCGCTGTGCCTGAACCAGCCTGTTCATGGCAGAGCTCCATCCCAGGGCTGCGCCCAGGTACACAGAGGAAGGAGTGTCCTGGCCTCACCAGGAGGCACAGAGCAAAACAAGGCTGAACCTTTCTCATAGCAGAGCCTCATTCTCTCAGCAAAGGGCAGGTCCATGCCTGAACATTCAACAGAGCATCAGCTGCTTGGTTTGTGACTGGCAAAGGCTGGGTGTCACTGTAACATATGATTTAGTGCTGACCATTTCGCTTTCACTGGTGTTTATTCCTGAACTGCTGCTCCTCAGGATCACCACCCTAATAAGCACTGAACAAAGCAAAACAAAAAAAAAAGAAAAACAAAGCAAATGAGGAAGAAAAGGAGGAGGAGGAAGAGGAGAATCTTTGTCTTATTATGACATACGTGACTTGGACACACACTGAGATGAAAAAGGAAAAGGCCTCATCTATAAATGTATGCCAAGGTTACAGAATAATGGGAAAAAGTGGTCTAGCAGGAAAATCTTAAGCAAAAGTGTGCTAACTGCAGAAGGGTTAACACTGGTAACATACTGTGGCAGAAGATTAAAAAAAAGTTGAGGTTTACTTTAAATTAACCCTTTCCAGTCCATATGCCACTAAGCAGGTACCAACCTAGAAAAATAGTCCACCTAGCAGTAGCGGCCCTTTGAAATTAAAAAAAGAAAAAAAAATAATTTCTTTTGTTCAAGTCAGGGCAGCCACAAAAGTCCCGAATCTGTTGGAGATGTCCGAGTGCAGGGACCTCCACGTCGGCACCGCAGTCCGGCCCTTCGCCTCGCCCACGTCGTCCGTGCAGTGGACCGAGAGGCACTGCAGGTGGGTGCCCGTCTGCGCCGCCGCCGCCGAGGTCTTGCTCGGGGGAAGGTCGTGGGCTGGAAAGGGTTCACAGAGAGAGGTTAGGAGACCCGTGACACGCAACCCCATCAACTCACAGCCTGCCAGTGGCCTTGCCACACCCTCTCCCCACCGGCCGCGCCCCTCTCCTGCATCCCCGGCTCTGCTCCGGGGATGCCGAGTCACCACCACCGAGTCACCACCACCGTGTGGCTCCCCCTCCCCACCCCAAAGCGAGATCCCATGGCTGGTTTTTCACCGGGCCAGAAGAACACCACCTGAGAGAAACCAGCAATATGTCTGAATGCCAGGGATGGACCCGGGACCGATGAGTGTGTCCTAAGACAGCAGCACAATCATGAGTTTTCCTTCCCCACGCACCCTCCACTGTTGGAAATGGATGCTGAAACATCTTTAAGCAGGAAGCAAGCCCCAAACCCTCCGTGCCCTCGTGGTCTGCCCCAGCATCAGTGTCCCTGTTCCCCTCTTTTAATGAAGCACCATGATAATATTTTGCTTAAAATTGCTTTCATTTTAGGACTTTGTATGATCTTCAGCTATCATTAGTTTCTGTTAACCACAGAAATACAAGACTTTAACTGAAATAACCTAAACAATGTCCCTGGGCCATTTTCCTCTGGATTTTACAGGTGACGTGAAGAGTAGCTAAAATGAATGGAACATGATAAAGATGCCAAAAACCAGCTGTGAATGTTTAACATCTCGGGACTTTTCCTCCCATCCCCTTTCTCCTGTTCCACAAAGCCAAGCAGTGTGGGAGTACCACACTTCATGGGGCAACTCATATTACTTTCACTGAACCTCTTGCTATACCAGATACAAAACCAGAAGTGAACAGCTTGTTACACAATGATATTAAAAAATAATGCTAAACTAGCCTGGAAGTCCCTGGTTTAAAAGGCTTTTAATGCTTGATTATAACAGGATGTCAGTGATACTCGTATCTAAAACAGGATAATAACACCACACAGGAACTACCAAGAACCCAGGGACGTGATGCCATAAACACTAGGAGAAGGAACCAGGCTCCAGAGCAGCGCTGCTGCCTGCTCAGCCCCGCTCTGTGTTAATGCAAATGTGCAAAACCCACACAGAGCTCCGCTGCACACCTCAGCCGGGCCCCGCACTCGCTGTTCTCCGGACACCCTCCTGCGCTGCTCCAGTCAAGAATCACAGCAGCAGCAGGGCAAAGGTGCTCACACTATCTACACTCAAATGGATTCCAGCTCCCTGCAGTTGGTGTTGGGTGTTTTCAGTCAGTTTTGATAAGCAGGCAGCACCGAGGGGCTGAGCAGAAGCATGGAGCAGAGGCCACCGTGTGATACCCGAAGCTCCAGCAGGTAGAGAGGTGTTGGCACACATGGAGCACGTGGAGCTTCTACTCTTCTTTCCTGCCACCCCTGAGTCCCATTGCTTTGGGAAAAACCCCAGACTCCCTGAATAACTACTATTTGATCAGGTGTTCAATTTAACTTACTGTCCCGAATGCAAATATACCTCTGAAATTTTTTTTTTATAAAATATTCAAAACTCAGATGGGATTGTGCAGAAAATTGTGAACAGGAAATGTTTTCCTTACTTGTATTTGTTCACAAGACACACAGTACCCACTGTTTTTATTCTTAGGTCTCCCTGACTGCACAGGACATGCTGGGCTCGGCACAGGAAGAGCCAGCGCCTCGAGATTAGTCCTTGTGACAGCAGCTCTCTTCCTCTCCTCCAGAGAAAGAGGAAAGAGTCCCACAGCTGAACTGCTGCCACAAGGGGCCCAGGGGTCCCAGCGGTGTTTCTACAAGGGCTGCAGGAGAGCCCCCACAGATGAGGACTCCAACAGCCAAGGCAGAGGCGGCACATTCTCAGGCTGGGATCAGAGCCAGAGCTCTACTGCACCCAGCTGTGCAGGCACCCCAACACCTACAACAGAGCTGGTCCTCAGCAACAACTATGTGAACAAGTTCCTGTGCCATAAGCAATTAAAGAATAAAAAATTAGGCTTATTTGCTTGTAAATCAGCAAATTATTTCTAAGCCATTTGCCGTGGATAAAATTCATAAGCAGACTACTGATAAAGAAATCAAAGCAAAATCTATCCCACAGGGATGAACAGGATTCGTTGGCTTGAGAGAAAAACCCAAGTAAAAGAGGTGAGCAGGAACTGAGCCTCAGTTTGCAAAGCCAGTACTGACTGCCACTGTCCACACGAGCCTTGCTCACCGTGGGACACCACTGTGGGAGCTCCAGCTCTTCTGTCTATCATTAACAAGCACAGAAAATGACGTATTCAAATCCAGAACAAAGAGAGCTCACAGCAAAGCTTGCACTGGCACAAGAATTCTCAAAGCCAGTCTGGATGGTAATTTTCAGTGCAATTTACTTTTTTTCAGCATTTCTGTCTTGACGAAGGTATGACACTTTCCAGGAAAAAAACCTTTGTAGCAAAAAATTAAAGTTGTGCTGATCCACCTGATGAGAATTATGTTCTTAAGAATGAGATACTGCCTGATGCTTGTCCAGAACAGTTACACTCTCCCAGCAGACCTGTTTCACCAGCCATCCTCTCTGCCTCCTCCCTCACAGCCACAGTGTTCCGGCACTCCCCAGCCACAGTGCCCACGGTCCAGAGCAGTTCTGTTAGCTGACATGGACGTGACTCGGCGCGTTAAAATTAGTCAGGTAATGCAAGATGGTGTCACCACATCTTTGCCTCGCAGCTGCCAAGTTCCAGATAAATCATTGTCAGTCATGAAGTACCTCACTGAAAGCACGGAATTTTCAAACTAATTATCTTTAAACTGCACAGCTGCCTCTATTAACAACTACGGCAAGAAATTTGTATTATTAAAAAAAGCAGAACGCTTCTAATAAGGGCCATCCTCCACACCCAAGATCTTGAGATGGTCTGGGTGGAGACTTCCCCTCCAAACCAAAGGACATGACACGAACCCGGGACCGAGAGAAGTACAACCATCCTGCGCAAAGGACAGCGCGTGCTGCTTGGGAACAGCAAATGCTGCAGCAGAGGTAAGAAATCAAACATCATATGTAAGCTCACGTCACGTTCACACGAAAGGCATGAAATTCAAAGCACTAAAGCGATCAAAGACCAAAAGAACTCTTGAAATGGCTCACCCATGATGGTGTCCTTCCCCACTGCTGCTGGGGACACTGTGGTGGTCCCAAGAGCCAGTTTGCTTTTAGGAAGAGCTTCTGACCAAGCTTTACCCCACCAAACACATTCCAGCCATTCAGCCCCAGACAAACAGTGAGAAGAGAGCACCCGGCCAGGCTCCCCAGCCTCCCTCCAGGCCCAACCCTCTGCTCTGACCTTGCACATTTGGGAAGCTGCTCTTTCGTTCTGCTCTACTTTGCAAAGGCACTCAGCCTTCGAAAACAAAAGGTTGCTGTTTGTTTGTTTGTTTACACAGCATTAATGGCAGCGTGGTGACTAACCCAGGAGCCTGGCCAGCAGCATTGGAGCCTGCAGCTGGGACACAGGAAGAGAACCAGGAGTTCTGCTCCACAAAAAAATTCAACACACACACTACAGACTGCTTTTCCGTATCAGCTCAGGAAAAACACATTTCTCTAGTGAGGTTAGACCCTGGCATTCACCTTGCTCTGCAGACACCGTGCGCACACACCTTCAGTCCCTCCAGCTTCCTTCTCCCTTTTTTGTGAGCCCCTGAGCAGTTAAGCTGCTCCATAAAGCCTCTTTTGTCATGTAGCACCTTCTTATGCATTATTAAAAAATAAACGTGTTCTCTTAACTGTGACAACCCCACCGAGCACTGTGCAAACCCAGAGGTGTCCCAATTTTTAAGAAAAGTAATCCCATTAAAAACGAGTTCACCTGCACAGCTACCACATGTGTGCATCTTCTTGTCAGAGAGGAGGCTAACTGAGGGAGGGCTGGTGTAGCCAAGGCAACTGCAGATGCTACGCTGAGACACCGGGAGCTGATGCTGCTCTTCAGGTGCCGCTTATGCCATCCTTCTCATTTTTGCCAAAATCACCACCAACAAAAGGACGGAAAGCAGTGAGACACAGGAGTGAGAGCACAGACACGGTCTGGTAGGGGTCTGGTTGGGAGTGGGTTCCACTCCACATTTCAGCGTTCCTTCGAGATTGAAGTGACAAACAGGAGGTGAAGATCCCTAGAATGGCTCCTTGCCCCAGGGCTCATCCCTTACACTTCTTCACCGCTCTGACACAGCCTCAGCCGCCCGCGCTGCCCAGGGTCCGGCTGCCCGGCACAGCACGGCCCCGCCGCCGCCCTCGATGGCCAGCCAAGCGTGAAGGCCCTGGATTGCTACTGATCTTGTTAAGGCTGAATCTGAGGATTTGGCCAATAACACTATATTCCCTGATCAGAGATCTGTTTCCCCTCTACCATCTGATAACCACTCTTAAAGGACGCGTTAATGGGCTTCCGTTCACTCTGTGCCCGTTAAGCAGAGGCCAAGCTACCATAAGAGGGAATAGATTTGAGTAACGATCCCTTATGAGGCAGCAAACCTACATATAGTGTTTAAAATTATTCCCTTAGGACAAGATGTTTTTCACCAAATCTCCCACATGACAGTTTGACATATTGGTTCAGGCACATAGCTCTGCATTTGTACACAGCACAGAAGCATCTTTTTTCAGTTTTTGAGAAAAATAAGGTCTGAAAACATTTCATGTTTCCCTGGACACTGGACCTAGTCTCCACAGATTAATTTATTCCTGAAATTGTATTTCTAAACACTCCCAAAATTTTATTTTTAAACACAACTAGTTCATTTGTGTTGATAAACAATCTCCTTCCTCACCTCTGCAGCACTGACAAAGTCCTAGACAAAGGCATTTTCTTGACCCTGGAATAAAAGGAGGCAACGGCTTGCATTTGTTCCTAGACACAAACACGGCATCTGCCACCTGCTTACACCATAAACTTGCACCACTTTCAGGTGCCTTCACCCCCAGCAACCTGTGCCCACTTCAGGCTGGATGCCTCCGCTGTTCCCAATGCTTGGAAAGCACAGGCTGCCTCTGGCCCCGGACTGGCAGCACCCAGCTCTGCTGGCACTCGAGGAAAAGCCCCAACTAACCATTACTAGAACATTTCTCTTACTTTGATTTTACTTCTTCATTTATTCTGTGTAATCCCTGCCCATAAGACACTTAAAGGTGCTGCTCTCCCCTGCTGCTCTCTGCTCTGTATGCGCAGAATTCAGTGGTGGTGGTTACGGTGAACAGCTGATGCCAAGGACTCGTCACGAGGAGCTCAGCGGAAATGAGGACAGGTGACTCCTCACGTTGCTGACCAGAAGCACTCTGCAGAGACACCCCAGCTCCAGGGTATCGGCCACATTTCACTCGATGACATTTCAAGAAGCCATTTGGCTTGGTCAGCCCTTCAATTTATTGTCAAGGCCCAGCCAGCTGAGCGCTGTCTGAGAGCCTTTCTCACGAGAGGAGGGAAAGCTCTTCATCAAACATGCGTGCACAGCACTGAGCACCGTCCCACAGCACTCATATATCCCGCAAACCAGGATTTTGCTGCAATACAGACAAGGCGGCACTCACCCAAAGGCCTGGCACACCCAGGCTAACAGTCTGTTCACCCTTAATGCTGCTTGCTGCCCACCCCTTCATCAGCCCATCAGCTCTGGCAGCATGCTCTGGTCCTCACAGCCCCTTCCTCCACAGACAGCTTGATTAATTGGAGGTGCCTGAGGCTCTAAAGGGAGCGTGTATCAGCCCATGCTGCAGAGATGTTTATTTTGTTTTCAGTGGTCTCCAGGCTGGCATGGGGCTCCATCAGAGCTCGCTGCTTGCGCAGAATTCAGATAACAAGAGACACATAGTGCTTGCTGCAAATACATATTTTTCTTTTTTCTCCCTTGACATCTTTTCCTGCTCCTGTTTTCACCAGGAGCAATGGAAGGATGTGCACGCCACGACAGGGAGGCTGCCCAAACCCACGGCAGCGTTAAGAGTTTGTTGTCAGGCTGTAGGGTTACAGCCACGTGCTCACATAAAGAAAACGAAAAAACTGGTGAAAAAAAACGTGAAGTAGGAAAAATGCTCACCCTATCAATGGAAAAGGCAGCACTCATGTTACATGTAGCATGACCTTGAAGACACAGAATGATGGATGTGTGGGTGAGGACAATAACATTGCTGTTCCAAAAACCACATTCCCTCCACTGTGCCAGGAGGAGACAAGAGATGGGGAACACACTGCTCTCCACCTTGCTGCCACTGCCCAGCAGGAGAGCAGCACGCCACCACGGCTTCACAGGCAAGTGTGAAACTGCCTACACCTATTTATTTCTCTGGAGGCTACTGTTAAATCACTGTTTTCCAGCTCTGTGACTCTCCAAGAAGAAAGGTAAGCCCTGCATCCCTGGAGAAGCCAGAAGCTCTGGGCCTTGGGACCAGCTCCTGTACCTTTCTAGATGGCCACAGGGACAACAGACTGTTTCTAACTCATATCCTTCCTCTCTTTTGGCTACCTTCAGTTCCTCTTTTCACTTTAACACACTGACTCTCAGGCAGGCTTCCCTGCAAAACACAAACCGCAGAGGGGGGTCCTGCCTACCCCCCGGTGAAGTGGCTGATGGTGGGGTTTGGTTCTCACAGAACAAAAGAGCATTCTGGCAAACCAGGTCCCACCCCCAACTGCCAGGCTGCTGTCTGCCAGTCTGGTCCTGCCCACCCCATGCAGGTGAACCACGGCTCATCTGCGACAGCCACGGAACGCTGAGCTTCCAACCAGGGCCTAACCCAACCGCACAGCTCCAAACTGCTGGTCAGATCCCGGTGCCATCACCAACACTGTGCAGATCTCCTCAGCTTTACATGGTACGAGAACTGTGGCCCTGCCCAAGCAAGGAAAACTGACATTAAAAATCAAACCAAATCAACTGCCACCAACAGTCAAACACTGTCTGGACGCTTCCAAGAGAAAATAAACGTGAGTCCGGCAACTGCAGCCCATTCCAGCACAGCCAACTCAACATTCACAACATCCATACGCTGCCATCCAAAACCAGTGAAGCCTTGGGGAGCTCCAAGTTATTTTCCAGGGTCTGTCATTCTCTCCCCTCAAAAAACCTGAACACTTCTGCTCATCTCTGAAAGGAGTGAACTGCCTAAGCCCCACTCACCAGCTCCGTCACACTGACACTCAGATCCAGCATTGGAAGGAGGCTACAACCAGCTTCTCCCACATAACCCCTCCTTCCAAAGGGCTGTGGCTGTCCCAGACATGTCCCTGCCTCTGAATCCAGCCCCTAACATGAGAAGACCACCTCCATGGCAGGAAAGAATATTGGCTGACTGATGCTGTGTTTTCAGTGCTGCTGGCACACATCACCTGCTTGCACTAACTAAATGCTCTGAGCCTATTTTCACCAAGAATGACAAATGACACATCCATGATGAGTAAGGAAATGCTGGGTTTTGCTTTCAAATTTATTTCATATGTACGCAAACTATCACATGACAGCTTTACACACAGCTCCAGCCCATGTAAAACCCCATCTCTTGACTGACAGAATGCACAAGCAAATAAAAGGTTTTCCATAAAATCCAAATTTTCTGATTGCACAGAAGTCACATGAAATTGTTCAGTAAGCCCTCACTTAAATAAAACCAGTTCTGGACATGGTCTAGTATTATTTCAGGACAGGCCAAAATTGAAAAAAAGATGCTGCTTAAACGTTCTGCATTAAATCACCACCTGGACATTTCACACAGAGCAGGCCTCCAAAAATAAGACAAAATCCCCACTTTCACTAGCAAGGGAAGGGGTGTACCAATGGATTTGTAAAGGCAGTGAACAGCTCATGATTATGCACAGAGCAAACAGAAAAGGAAACACATAAATTCCAGCACTCTCTCATCAGATTTGTGCAAGAGCTTTGACACAATTGTGGGGGAAAAAATAGATATTACAGTAATAAGTAGGATATTAAGCCCTGCGGATTATACCTTATACTTTTCCTTAAGTGAAAACAGAATGAAAGATGAATATTCCCTTCAAAGAACTTTGTGGTCATTCAGCTTCAGCATGCAAATTAAATGAGCACTTGTTAGCCACGCAAAAGAAGGGAATTAGCTCTGAAATATTATCAGTCTCTTGTGAGGCTCAGATACAGCTGGCCAAAGACTTTGAGGTGTTTTGCTGCTTTGTTCCCCAAGAGCTCCCCAAGGACCTGTGTTCTCACATCCCAAAGCCAGATCTGCATCCAGCCTGGCTGCCAGGGCCAGGACAGGGATCTGCTTGGTCCTTCCGTCTCCTCCCTGGCTCTGCCCGCAGCTCCCGGAGGTGCCTCTGCCCCATCTATAACTCACAATTACGAGAGACCGTAACACAAAACTGCCACAGGCAAAGTCAATCTCTCCCAGGGGCCTCACACATCTGAGGCTCCTGCGCACCAAGAAACGATGATCATGTGCAGTAATGCTTGGGGTTAAACCACACAAGTTCAAGGATATTCCTGAAAATACAGTGGGAGTTTACCAAAGGCTAACATTAGTGAGAAGAACCAGCATCAAGGATCATTAGCTCTTTTATGCCATTTATTTATAGCCTGCCTTGAAACACATCCCATTTCTCTTTAGGACACCTACAGCTGAAGTTTGGTGTCTCACGGGTGAATGAAGAGACTTTGGGAAACAGTGTTCATGAAAACAAAAGGTGCTCAAGCAACTTGACCACTCACAGATAAGATAAAAGTGAGACCAGGGACCCCAGGTCAAAGCTGGCACCTGCAGAGACACAGTTCAGAGATGGGCAGAACAGGTTGAACGGGGCTCTAAGCACCTGGTCTAGTGGAAGGCGTCCCTGCCCATAGCAGGGGCGTGGAACGAGATGAGTTTTAAGGTCTCTCCCAGCCCAAACCATTCTGTGATGCTCTGGGCACTCCTTGACCTGCTCTGCGCTCAGCAGCACCGACTGCTTGACACTTGACACTTCAAAAACTGGAGGTTCCAAATCACTGTTTGCAAGTCCCTTGCAAGTAATTCACAGGCAAATTCTAAAGAATCTGCAAGAAATATCTTTAAAAAAAGCAGAACTGTTAGGAGGCCTGAGCTTCTTAAAGAAGGGTCAAAATCTCTGTTGGAAAACATTTATGTGCTGGCAAATCAGACTGAGAGCTGATACTATCAACACAGCACTTCCTGGGCAAATTCTTGCTGGATCTATTCTGATGTAGAAAAATACCAAATTCTGACATACTCCAAATTTTGACTACAGAAAGAGATGGAAATGTCATTGTCACATAATGGATTTGGAATATTCAGAAACATCCCCTAAAGCAGCAAAAAGGTGTGGTGATTGAGCTGGGGCCCAGAATTCTGATGGAGGAACAGGGTTTGATTGAACAGCATGTTTAAAAGAAAAAAAATCATCAGAAGAAATGCACGACCATGTGAGGAAGAATGGCAGTGAGGGAAATTCAGCATTTAAAAAAACCACACAAAGAAACCTGGCGTTCTTAGGTATGGCTGTAAGTGCCACTATTAGGATAAGAAAAGTATAAGCTCATCTTTTACTTCCAATTGTCACATCACTGTGGAGAGTCTTCATGAAATTCTCAGAATAGCAACGAATCAGGAGCAAACAGCTGTTCAAGCAGGAAAGTCACAGGTAGACAGACTTTCCTTGCTTCAACAAAAAATTAACTCTAAAGTTTCACAGGCCAGTAAATCAACAAAATGGGCCTATACAACACAGGACAAACAGTCTCATCTTCCAGCCCAAAGCTGATATATGGGCCTGTGTTCTCCTTCCGGCCATATGCTCACGTGATTTATGACCCACAACAATTTCAATACTCCTGGAAAATGAAAGAACAGCAGACAATTAGTTCATCCCGCTACACTGGGGATTGTGTGGGCTCTGCCCTGCGGCACCTCCCCAGGGAGTTGGGGCCAGAAGCACCAGCTGCCCCTGCCAAGGGCAGGGGAGGGGCACGGGGCTGAGCAGCACCCAAGCACTGGCACAGGGAAGACAGTGCATCCCCAGGACTTCACTGCACAGAGTAGCCCACAGCGGCTCCAAGAGAGCTGCAGAGGGACTTCTAACCAGGGCCTGGAGCGACAAGACAAGAAGGAATGTCTTCCCTCTGAGAGGGGGCATGGTTAGATTGGATACTGGGAAGAAATTATTTACTCAGCGAGTACTGAAGCACTGGAACAGGTTGCCCAGAGAAGTTGTGCCTACCGTATCTCTGGAAGTGTTCAAGGCCAGGCTGGATGGAACTTGGAGCAACCTGGTCTAGCAAAAGGTGTCCTTGCCCAGAGCTGACCCTTCCAACCCAAGTAATTCTCTGAGTCTCTCCTATGAGTCTATGATTCATTCCTGTCCCACTGGCAACAACGGCTGTTTGTGACAACTGCTGCTAACCTGGTCTAGATTCGGTCAGTGCAGAGGTGCAGAATATCTCACAAGCAGGGCGTAAGGACCTTGTAATCTCTACCTGCAGCTGTCCCAGGGAGGGCTCTGCCTGCAATGCAAACACTGCCACACCAGGCAGGATTCAGCTCTGCAGCACCTGCTTCGCTGCCACAACACAAATGCAAAGGCATCACCAAACAAACAAACAAAATCCTTCACCCCACCCTGAATTAGGCTTTTCCCTTGCACAGGTGGGGTGAAGTGCGAGTTCAACAGCTTGAGTCATACAACCAAAACTTCACCCAACCCCAGCCATCGTGGTAGCACCAGCTGGGACTGAGGCACTTGCGAGCCACCACACAGCACACAGCTGAGAGCCTGTGAGATACCAAGTCTACCGGCACAACATCAAAACTGTTTTTTCTGAAGCCAAAGGCATCCAGACTGGTCTTTGGGTAACTTCTGAGTGACAAACCCAAGTCACGTATCTACTCAAAGGCATGTCTCTGAACAGCAGCATCCTACCCTCTGTGGATGAACATTTTGTGTACTGGGAAACGTGCCAAATAACGCAGGTATCCATAACAGTACTGCAACGAATTCTGCTATCTGACATCCTTCTCAGGTCTAGATCCACGTAGCTTCATCCCCCAGCAGCAGAGCTGCCAAGGCAGATGGGCCAGCTATGTTTCAGTAAGAGGGTGAGCAAAATGGCAGCAGGAGCACACCCATTACCCACAGGACCACAAGGATAGAGGGATGGAGTCAGAGCTCAGTGTCTTAATGTACCTGCCTTGCCTCCCTTCCTGTAGGTCTTAAGCAGAAGGCAGCTGTGCTGAAGGAGTTAATCTTGCCTGGAACAACCTATCTCTGGTTTCTCAGAAACTCCAAGGCTGCAGAGCTGGGCTTTCTGCTCCCTGCCTGCTCCTGCCTGCCCTGCCTGCAGCCTGACCCCTGACATTTCCACTCTGCTTCTCCCTGGCATGGAAAACTTAACCATACACAAACAAACAGGTTGGGAGGACAGATAAATGGAAGACAGGAGGAGAAAGGGAAGATTGCTCAGATTCCTTGTCAAGGCCCTGATTAAATAACAGCGGCACCACCAGACGTGGGTGAGGGGCTGGCATTTATCAGTAAACCCTGAAGTCTACAGCGAGACATCTCTGTTTAATTAATCCTGAAAGGATCCCTTCCCCCTTCTACTTCCCAGGGAGGTTTTGAGGATCTGCAAGTTTAAAGACACAGCGAATCCTTTTTAGCTCTTTCCTTACAAAACACAAGGGCAAAACCACAGTCAGGATTTACTAATTCTGTGGCAAAGGCTTCCACTGCATGGACACATGCAGGCAACCCCCAGTGAGGGGGCATCTTGGATTTAGTCATCCCAAACCTTCTGAGGCAACATACCCATCACGTGACAGCTTTAGAGTGACTGGCTGGAAGCCTGCACACACATAATCACAACCAGGCACAGATCTGCAGATCTCACCTGGACTCGAGGTCTCCTTTCAGTGCCTGATGCAGTCCTACTGTCCTCCATTTTTGTACAGTTTTCCCACGGTGGCATCAACATCACCCAGCAATGGAAGAGACTGCACATACACATAAAGCAAGACAACTGCAAATGCTCTTGCCTCTGGGCTTTCACTTAGTTTGAGGAGGCTTGGGAGGACCTTCTAAGGCACCTTCCGTTTCAGGAGGTCCCCTGCCCTTTGATCCAAGGTAAACATTGTACTAGTGCAGAGAACCACAATTTAAGCCATCAGCCCTGAAGAGCCACAAAGCTGCCGAGTCCCTCCACACCTCAGCAGGAGTGCGAGAGGAGCTCTGCTTCCACGGTGCCTTCATCCCACCACCATGCTCACAGTGCTGCAAGGTCTCTGAGGGTTGCAACAACAACGGAAACTCTGGTCCCTGGAGAGTGGATAGACCACCAAACCATGAAATAGCTTCCAACAGAAGAGGCCTCAGCAAGCACTTACCAAGATTTTACACCAGTCCTCAATAGGGAGCAGGGCAGGGAGGTGCTCAGGCCCCCAGGTCAGACAGCCACCTTAACCACCGTTCACCCGACCATCCATCCAAGCAACCATCCAACCGACAGCAGAATTACAGAGATCAATTCTTTTTGTGTGGTGTAAGTTGCAAAAAGAGAAAATGAAAAAGTAGAAGAAAATCTCTGTAACAATGACTTCCGGTCCAATCAAAAGCAAAAGAAAGGGTGGGGGGAAAGGGGAATTCTAAAAGTCTAAGTTCAGATTGTAAAAGAAATCTGTATTTCACACCAGCTTTATAAAATCCCCAGGAAAATAAAAAGTCAAAACCAGTTATTTTCTTGAGGATCTGTATTCTTAAATACCTGGTTTCAACATAATCTCTTTTTAAAGAAGTACTGGGATGGGGGATGAACTGTGAGGAACTGAAAAATGTCTCTGCCTACCCAAAAAAAAAATGACAAGAGACAATCCAGTCTATAATCAAAGACAGAATCCTGACATGTTCAAAGAGAAAATTATTGTAACAACAGTGACTTTGAAGATGAGAAGTGGTTTTTTGTTTGAAACAATGGCCATCAAGATTTTTACTGTAGCAGCCAGAGTTTCGACGAGCAACTCAGCACGCTGCATGCCTGCAGGTACACTGAGCACCAACAGCAAAAACCATGAAAAAATAAAACAGTGACACCTAAGAAATTGCTATCTAAAGTGGAAGCAGGCAACACTCTCTGAGCGTGAACCACTCATGCCAGGGAGCAAACACTCCTACTGATGGGCATGCTTGTCCCAGGGAGTGAGGTTTTACAGGAAAACTCAAGAGCCAGTGTTCCATTAATACAAAACTGGCAAGTTACAAGGCACTACACTAAAATATTTAAATTTTTGACATTTGCTTCCAGGGAATTGCATATTTGGCTGTAAAAGTCGTGATCTGCGCTCTTTGCTGAACTACTGTGATTCACAGAAAATGAATCACAAAAGGCAAGTTTTGTGACTAAAAAAACAGCTGTTCTGTAACGCACCTAATGAGCAGTATCGTATTTGCTGCTGTTTGATTGGGAGACTATCGGAAGATGACTTATAAATACTCCTTTTAAAAAAAGAATTTGGATTAAGCTCAGTGTTAGTTGGGAGTAAGAGTCAGACAGACTGCCTCACACCTCTCCTGTATTTCACCTTTTAGGGGAAAGCCCAAGCACAGCCTCCCCGAAGGGCAATTTGTCACAAAAACGATCCAAAAGCTGTGCAGCGTCACTACTATCAAAATTTGTATTTTTAACATGGAGACTTTGAGTTGGATCAATCCTGTCTGTGTCTCCATCACTATCAGCATTGCTTATATGTGGGAACCATTAAAACTATGAAAACACCAAATAATTTATTTAATAAAAGCATTTTCTCCACTACAACTCAGCAGTGAAGAGCTGTTTAAATCAGAGTCTCTCTATCAGCCCTACTCCTTCTGCACACTTCTGTTCTTTCCATTATATTAAAAACCTTTCACCAAAAATGAAACCATTAAAAAGCATGAATATATATTTTGGTTTTGTCTTAGCTGGAACTGTCAAGTGTTCCTGGGGGCATCTCCACTTCAGTTTCATAGCCACTACCGAGGATTCCCCCTTCTTTCTTTCATTAGGCATTTATGTATCTTCTATAGAAAAGGGACATATTGAAACTGATGTCTGCGTGTTTTTGCTGATGTTGTTCCAGGCCACACCACACCTGGGCTCACCACCTGTGCCCCAGGTGTGCAACAAGGAACCAACACAGGCAGAGGCCACAGTGGGCTTGGCCCTTCTCCCTTTTGGGGTATTTCTGGTAGAAATGCCCTGGTAAGTGCCACATTCATGTCCTCACTGTGTGGTGGCTGCTGGCCAAGTAGTGGAGCCATGAAAGCACAGCTGGCGTGCACAGCACACACCACCACAGTGACAGCCCAAATCCAGCTGTGATGACAGGGTAAGGAGCACACCCTTCGACAGGACAGAGTCAGACTGGACACCCACCTTGGAACCCAACATCTGTTTTCCATGGAGTGCCCAGACAGCCCATGGCAGTGAATCCTGTGATATTTTAAAGCTGGGAGCATTGCAGATAAAGACAGATCAATTTTGCTCTACAATTTTAAATGAAACTCTCCTGTTTTGGGAAGAATTTCATTAAGGTGAAAATATAATACAGAACTACCCATTTAGGAAGAATGTGCTATTAATTCTTAGCAGTGTATGTGGAAGGGAAAATTGCATTTTTATCTAAATGGTTTTTTCTGCATAACCCATTTCCAGTATTCTTTTACAGCTCAGTAGTGGGAAGTTTTCACATTTCTATTCGGGCCAGACCACTGTGGAAGGCAGCCTTCAGGAACATGTCAAATATAACCCCTTAAAAAGTATTCCAAGAGAAGCTCCACAAACTGGAGAAAGGCCAGAAGAGCACACCTTAAAGGATGGCTGGAAAAGAAAAGGAAAAAAACCTCTCTCTTAAAGATGTAAGCCAAATTTTTGAGGGGGAGAGGAAAAAGGATGTGGTTTAGGGTGGTTTTTTTTCCCTAAGGGCCAAGAAGAGTTTTCGTCTTCCCTCTTCTTCCTCACTTGAAGCAGAAACACCTCCTCTTTGATGCAGTTCCCAGTCCCAAATGCACACAAAGGGCAGAATTTGGCCACGTTATCGCTCTGAAAAACTGGACATTCTGAGCTATAACATGTACTAGTATGTACAACCAAAACAAGTGTATGCTATGAAAGACTCATTTTATCAGCGTAAACAAATGCTCATTTCTCACTACAGTTTTGTACCACTTGAAACTGAATATAATCCAAACAATAATTTCAAACAACTGATGCTGGGATCCAAGTTTCCCTGACATACTGCCATCACACAGCAAGAACAAAGTCAAGTAAAAGCAAAAGCAGATTCGGAACCGACTGCTTTGAGTTTTACCACGTTTGCCTAATCTAGTACAAAGAAAAGCTAATATAAAATTCAAAGTTTTTAAAATCCTTCATTTCATGGTCAAGGATCTCAGATTCAAGCGAACCCAAACCACAACAGCACAGTGGCCTTGTGTTTAACAAACAAAGCCTCTGACTTTCCAAGCACCGCAGCAGGGCTCACTGAAGAAGCTGAAGCTCTGTGTTTTCTAAGCATTATTCATTTGACATTCTACACCTCTTTTTTTTTTTCCCCCCCTGTATTGGCTTTTATTAGCTTACTTCAGAAAATTAGTATAACAAAAAAATTTATCTTTCAAAACAGACATTTAAAAGTGCAGCAGTTATGGAAATACAATTGGACAATGAACAGTTTTTATTCCCTCTACCTCGCCACACTCCGCACGGCAAAGCAGTAATTACAGGAATCTACTTCTGGTTTAAGCTCTTTCCAAATTTAAGGCCAGCAACCAACCCTTCATTATGCTTAATAGGTAGACATAAAACGTAATTGTATCACAATCTCCCAATGCACGTTCCCAGCTCTGAGGCTCACACGTGTCTGGCTCAAAGAAGAGATTTTTTATCTGTTCTTTTCCATAAGAGAAACACCGCAGCACCACTGGCATCAGCCGCTCGAGGAAAACTACACAAAACACTAGAGGATCTGGAAAATGATTTGGAGTAAGACTTCATCGTGTTGTTAAAACCTCACACTTCCAAAGTGGTGTTTGCTGGTCCACAGCAGCTGGACTCCTGTGCCTCTGCAGAGCCAGGACCGTGGTGGCCTGCCCCAGGGGCCCGGAGCACTGGCAAGCAGCAAATGCCCTTCTGCCCTTCCCATTCACACCTCAGCTAAAATAAGTAACATCAGGACATAGTACATGAACTGGATTTATCTACAGGACAAACCACTTTGTCATGTAACATACAACATGACTTTGATGCAGAATTTAAAAGGAAAGCTCACCCAAATCACCAGGGCTGCCCTTGAGCTTTCCTGACACTGCCCCGTCCCCCTGAACATTTTCCAGCCATTACCCTCACACCGTGCCAACAGCACAAGGAATTGGCACACGATGGGATGAAACTTCCATAATAGTAGTAGTAGTAGTAGTAGTAATAATAATAATAATAATAATAATAATAATAATAATAATAATAATAATAATAATAATAATAATCCAGAATGAAGGAATTTTTTGCTATTCTCCCTTTTTTTTGTGATCTGCCTATTTCAAAATAATTCGTTTGAGATTTGAATTGTACTTGGTACAGCCCTTGTTTTCCCTCTGCCTCCAGAACCGTGGCATAGTAGGGAGAGCACAGGGAGCTGGGCTGCATGTGGCTTCTCCCAGCACAAAAGGAACAGCATGTGCCTATATTTAGAGGTAGAGAAGGGAACTATAGCATCCAGGAAAAAAAGAAATAAATCATACTGATTTTATCTTCAAAAAAAGCATTTGTGTTTTTGGTTTGTTTAAATCAAAAATGTGCTGCAAGCGTTTGACCCTATATCCAGCAACAATAAAATCTGTTCCATCATAAAATACCAGCTGCTTTGCACTTCGAATAATAATACTATTTTTAAAGGGTTTCAGAATTATTGTCTCATGGACTGTGGTAGCTTTTATTACAACTGGGGAACTCCTTTTTTTTCTTTTGTACAATACAATCAATAGGCCCATTTATTATCTTTTTGCTTTTAAAACTTTATTTGGTCTGATACTTTGTGTTACTCCTCAGACTAGACAAAAAATATTTGGCACCAATAAAAATTAAAACAATTGAGTCAGATCAAAAATACCTGTAACATTAGATGCAGACAGTTACCTGGCTGCCTGGCAGGTCTAAGGGACACCCTTTTTCTAATTATCAGCTCAGTACCAGTCCAAGAATAAGTCACACCAGGTGCTTTTGACCTACTGGGCAGCTCAGACCTGGGGTCTGGATCCTCCTCTGCCCAGGACAGCAGGGAGGAGAAGCCCACCCTTGGTGATGCTTCCAACCACAGGCATCTAGAGGAGGTAAAAACCCACCTTGCATCGAACTACTTCTGCAACATTTAGGTCTCTTTTCCTGTTGCTAAGACTGACAAACTTATTTAGAAATTCACTCACACACAGATCAGAAGTGCCATAACTGGGGTTTGGGTTTTTTTTTTTTCCATGAGAGGAGAAATGCTGCCCCAGAGAGGGCAGTACAGCCGCGCCATCCCCACCAAAGAAGGAATCCACGCAGAAATGAGATCACCAGGTGGGATGAGATGCTCTCAGCCCTTCAGTCCCTGCCCACACACACTTCCCAACCACCGCACGCCCAACCCAGCACCACTCAGCGCCGGCGTGCCAGCCTTTGCTGGGTCCCCGAGTGCCCCAAGGTCCCTCCAGTTCCACCATGCACCTCTCCAGTATCTTCTGCCCAAGCCCTGGTGGCACCACACCGTGTTCCGGCGGTGAACCGGCAGCTGCCTTGCCCAACAACGCCTGTTTTATCTCATTCGGACAGTAAATCTTTAGCAGTGGGAACATCTCCCAGGTTTCTAAAGCACCGTGGCAATTTATGGTGCAATAAATACGATCTTAAATAAAAATAATCCTAGAGTGGGACCTGAATATGGACTCCGCTGCGCTCTAAATCACGCGTAGACCCCAATCTCTGTAAGTACGATGGCGATGCCTTGACTGACCGAGCCATCCAGCCAAGAGCTGAACACTGTGCAGACACTCGCTCCCCACCCGCTTCCACCAGCCAGCCACTCGCAGCCTCACCTCCAGCAGCGCATGGCAGGGAAGGCTCAGCCCCGTTCCCCGGGAACGGGCGCTGCTCGCAATGATGCGCAGCTGTGCCTCAGACACCCCCACCGAAAGCATCCTCTGCCTCTTCTGACTGCTCTGAGACCAAAAGGCTTTTAAATGCCATTATAGAGGAATATTGTACCCACGTCCCCCCACTCCCCCCCACAAGAAAAAAAATTAGTGGAAGATTTTTCTAGGAAAGAGATCCTAAAATTCTGACCAGATAATAACCCCAGCCCAACCTCCATTTCCTATGTTAATAGATCAATTTACATCTTTCTAGCAAAATGGTTTCAGGCTACATTAAAAAAAAGAAAAAAGTCATGCCTTTCTTCTTAAACTGCATTTTGGGAGAGGATTAAGGAGGAAGGAAGGATATGACTCTTTCCAGGGCTTTGCAGTGTATTTGCTTCACACAGCAAATTAATATTCTCAATTTCAACTCAGGAGTACATTCTTAATTAGGGTATGAAATGTTTTAAAATTTTCTTCACTTTACAAATGGCTGCTTTTTCAATTAACTGTGCTTCCCCAGCCTCAGGATGATCTTTCTATTAGCAACAGAATGCTTTTGAGTATTTTGTGAATACTAATTCACAAAATTAATTAAATGCAGACTTAACTCTGAAAACATATATTTTACCAAAAAAAAACCCTGCTGTCTTCCAACTACTGACCGATCACAGGCTTTGCTGGGATCAAGGGGATCAAGTCCTAAAGGCCCAGCAGTCAGAACTGAAGGTAGGAGAGTTAAAAGGAAAAAAACCAAAGTTCCTCATTTTGTATTTTAAATGCTCCAAACACGGGGGGGGATAAAAAAAAGATAAACATCCCAAAGTTCACACAAACTGCGGGAGCAGGGTTGTGGCACGTCCCTCACATTGCTCACAGTCAGAGCTAGTGGAGCCCTTTGAGCTCCCACACGTGTTGCCTGTGTTTAAACTCAAATAAACTCTATTTATTTTGATGTAAAAAATCTATCAAAGCAGCACTTAAACGTATCCAGATTTCTGCTTACCAAACCAGAAAAAGCTCTTTTAGACAAACGTTAAAAGCTAATAAAAAATATAGACCGCCCAGCGTCATGCTCGGTGGTGTTACGTTAAAACACTGAACAGACACAAACAGATTTGCTGGAATTGAAAACAAACAGACACAAAGTGCCCCGCTGCAGCATCCGGGCAGCACCTCAGCCTGCAGCCCAGGCTCGGCTCCTGCTCGGGAGCTGCCCGTGACGGATGCGCACGTGCATCCCAGGGAGCGGCACCGGCGGCGGTGCCAGAGCAGCTCCTGCCCAAACGGGCAAGGCGAAACTTGGAAAAACGTTACTTCCAAACGGCCCGCGTGGATCAGACCCAATCCTACGGAGAGGAATGTGCCCTACGTGTGAGTCAGGTGTCTTGAAAGGGCACAAGCACGGAGCGCAAACGCTCCTATGACAACGCCTGCGCTGCTACAAAAAATAACCCAAGTACAGGAAAGAAACACGGAACAGTGGTGACCACGTATTTTTGCATTAGTGTGGATAAAAAGTGCAACATGAAGAAAGCCACATTTCTAGGCCATCGAGTCTTAAAACTTATTACATCAACTAAGGAAAATGCATTCCCCCCATCCAGATGCTTTTGTCATTTGCCAGGAGATGAGCGGAACATGAAGCCTTAGAGGAGAGGGCACTGGCGGGGAGAGGAGAAGAAGGGGTGCTGAGGAGGGGAACAGCGAAGCAGTATCATCTGAGATGCTCTCTTTGAAGTATTAAGAAAGTCAGCTTGTAAAAATTAACGGATTAGACCTCCAGCTGTTCATTTCTCAGCTTTAAATTTAGAAGGCAGTTGATTTTGGAACATTGGCACATAATCCAGAAAATATATTTAAATTTGTAAAAAACCCCAAATCCTTTGTATTAAAAGGTCACTAATAACTCAGAATGTTTTAACTGTACCAACACAAAAGCATCTGGCAAAGGAAAAGCAGCAAATTACAAAGAATTGCAGTATTTTTATATAAGCCAGTCATCTAATCACTGTGTGTAAACTTGGTTTATCTACAGAACAGCAAAAATTCAGAACTACATTTTCAAAGCTGAGAAATCTAACCAAGACCAGGAAGGTGAGGGCAGACCTCGAATTTCCTGGGCAGTTCCACAGCTTCATCTATTTAATTTCCATGAGGTTCCCCGTGTCCCTTACCCAAGATCTGGTGCACAGCCAGCCATGTTCTGAACAGCCCTCACTAACAGAGGCTCTCATTTACAAACGCCCCTCAAAAAATGAAACAAGAATAATTTCGTATTTCAAAATAAACAACACACCAATCTTAAACACATCCTGCAAACCTTAATCATGTGTTTACAGGTGCAAACGCTGTTCTTTTCAAGGGTGTAGATTTTTCAATGGAAAAGCTGGACCAGCTGGACAGGGAGTCGGATGCCGGCCGCAGCCGCGGCGCGATGGCGAGGCGGGTACCAGCACCGGACGCCCACCACCCGCACTGCCTGCATCCAACACGCTCCAGTCCGAAACATGCAAAGGACAATCTATTCCATGGTAGAGACAAAACAGGGAATGATCCTCTCTGCCTGCAGTTTGACTGGTGTCTTTCAATATCCTCAATGTGCTTGTGAAATTACGTCATTGAACTGTTTCTGATATTTCAGTAAATTTAGTTTTAACAAAGCATACACGTTAGGCCACCTGAAGATTCGTTTTAGAGCTGGCTCTGCACTTTCTGGGGAGACTCTCCTCATGCTCATATTTAACAGAAATACACGAGAAACCACTGACTGAAAATGTACAGTAATTTGTCTAGTACTAAAATTTTATATGGCCACATAAAGGCATTTTACTGTACCAAAACCTCTCCCTGGTATAGAACACCACCGAGGCTGAGAGTCAGCTGGTTCAAATAAAAGCAGGCTATGTAGTTTTAGGTTAGACTTTTGTTGGATGCCTTATTCTTTGTTCTACACAAGTAACAACAAACTGTATCTATAGACATTGCTAATTAATAACGATTTTTATCAAAATATTATTTGCAGTTTTATGGTCGAGCATTCCACTAGGTCACTGGTAAAAAAAACAGGTATTGTACCTTAAAAATTAAGAGCAGACATGGTGTAATACATCACAGATCAAAATAAATCTATGCTGTCATCCAAGCTCATATATAAATACTAAGTCTAATTCATTTCCTTTTACATCATACATAAAGATCTGAAGCACATTCACACACCAATTTCAAGAAACATTTCCCTCGAAGTCTGTCTCATGCACATCCTCACACCAAGTGTGTGCAAAACAACCCCGTTAAAACTCACCTCGCAACTGAATGGGCCATCAGAAAATAACAGACTTTGGGGCAAGGAAGCACCAGGATGCAAACCAGATAGGTAATCTGCATTAATTCAAACATAGCTAGATTGCCCACTGAAATGAGAACAGGTAAATCCAGAGACCAAAAATTAATAGCCAGACAGACGGTGGATGCAAAGGCAAACAGTGGCCACAGTTGTTACTGAAATGCCAATAAATTTACACACCTCCTGCACTAAATATTTTAGTATATCACAGCAAGAGGAAATACTACTGAAAATTCTGTCCCTTGCTTTCTCGAATATTTGCCATAAAGGTCGACAAGCACACTGCTACAGAATGTTTATAAAACAAAGGAAAACATTTCTAAACAGGACCATTTTCTAGTAGAAAGTATTAAAAATTACGGTCAGTCAAGGTAAACAATGGAGAATTTCTGTCATTCACATGAGGCCAAGCAGGGGCAACCCTTCCAATTATTTTTTTCTTAAACAGGTTAGAAAAGTTTAAAGCATCATATTAAATCCAAATCTAACGCACACCAAACTCTCTCCCAGGATAAGCAGCAGGAGCGTTCTTCCCTCATCACTCTGCTTGCTAATCCAGATGATTTAATAAAGACGTGCATTTGATATATGTGGAGTTTATCATCTAACTTCAAGACAAAGGCAATAGCTTCTTTTTTCACTAAATTGTTAAAATTGTGTAAGTTTCAGCAGCTCAGTGAGGCAGACAAAGCAGCATCGGGAATCACAGCCCCCTCGCTGCAAAGGGCGCTGAGCTTTGCCGCTGAACTCGCTTCCACAGCGCTCACTACAACACAGCCGCTCACAGCACATCGCTTGCAGCGAGGGTTCAGCGCCTGAAAACCCTCACAAGAGGTCTGACAAACTCGGTCCCAGTAAACAAACCCAGTCCCTGGGTAAAGCCTCTAAAAGAACTAAGCAGTATTTAAAATAAAGCATGCAGCAGAATGCACTGGAAAGGAAAAGAAAACAAAGGCTCCTGGCCGCATCTGGACCAAATTTGACCTTTGTTAATGTATTTCTAGTAATTCACAGATGTTACACACTGCTCCGGCAAGAGGGTTGGCCTGTGGGCTCATTCCAGTGACAAGTTCGGTGTAGCGATGAAATATTAACAAAAACTCACAGATGAAGGCTAACGGTGCCGCGTGGCACGTGCCCGTCAGCCGGGACCGACAAGCCCAACAACCACCGAGCAGCAGAATATAGTCCCATTCCTTCCAATCAACACCTGCACAGTTCTAGGTACATACTGATGTCTTCACCTGACATCTGCAGTATGGGATCTTCAAAATTTCAATTAAAAACTAAAACCAAAACCCCATCAGCGCTTAATTGCTGGGTTTCTAAAGAATACTAATGCATTTCACTGAAGGGAAAGTTGTTCTGGTTCAGTCAAACCAGGAAAAGCAAAACCCCATTAAACTAGCCCTGGATTTTTAAGTGAATTTGATCTGGTTATTCTTTGTCAGCTAGAGCTGTGGTCTTGGAAGTCAAGACAACCCCTCTAGACTCAGTGTTATTTATCTCTCACTCCCAGCGCAAGCTGCTAGGCAGAGGAAAACATGAAATTCTAGAAAGCATTTTCGGGGGAAAAAAATCTCAAAACCTAGCAGCTACTTCACATAAAACATGTTGGTACAAGAAATGACGCATCAGAGAAAACTCCTTACAGAAAATACATTTCAGGGCAGAGCCATGTCCAGGCAGCATTACTAATACTACACTCCGAAATGAAACGTGAACGCACGCACAGAGCTCGCGGCAGGCCAGCGTCGGAGGTGTCACACCTCGCAGGGGCACCGGCAGCACCGGCGTCTGCTCTCAGCAACCTCCAGACCCACAGCTCACACAACTGCCATAGATCAGCAAATCATTTTAATGCCATTGTGGGGAAAAAAGGTGAGCTCCGAGGAATCTGAGCAGCCATTAAAACAACTCAAGTTGTTTCCCCAATAACCTGCGCGTTAACAGAGTATTTGAGAAGTTCCTGACGCTGCTGTGTCTTGGGGAGCCTGCTCTTTCCTTCATGGCCAGCACTGAAGCCGGACCCTCCGGTCCCAGCACTGGCTGAGAGTGGAAGGCAGTGGACACAGTGCCCAGCACTGCACCGAGGGGAAGCTGCCCTCCAACACCCAGTGCCCCCTCCTCCGCCTCCCTGGCACCTGAGGAGCCGCCGGCGCTAATCGCAGCAGTGCCACGATGGGAATAAATCCCCGACCGCCTGCCCTCTCACAGCAGGTGTAAATCAGAAGCCTCCAACAATGCCTGCACTGGGGAGGACCCTGGGTCTAATGCTGCTCTCACAGATGCTGCCCAGCCCCAAAACGGCGCCCACCTTCCAGCAAGGCGTTCCGCACGCCGAGGAACTGCCTGAATTCGGAGGAGCGCTGTCTGGAGCCTGCGCGTCCACCCGGACACTGGGTTACTGCTGGAACAAACGCCACAGTGCAGATCCCAGCCGACTGAGAAGGTTTAAAATCTCACCTCATGTCTAAAGAAAGC
Organism: Oriolus oriolus; assembly: GCA_013400235.1. Taxonomy (NCBI): domain Eukaryota; kingdom Metazoa; phylum Chordata; class Aves; order Passeriformes; family Corvidae; genus Oriolus; species Oriolus oriolus. Next base: position 217,149 of record VXBT01009028.1, read on the forward strand.
CTTTTCTTAAACACAGTTTCACACACTCAGGGGTATGGCAATGCAAAGTTAAATTATTTCTACTGACCGAGGTGAACACCCTGTTTAGTCTCACCTATTGTACCTTCATCATCTCCAACAACAGTTTAAGTAAATTCTCAGTGAGAATATAAATTTCCTCATCCGAGGAACCAGCCCATTCAAATCCCTCAAGTGACTAAAGCATGAACCAACCCGAGCGCCTCTGCATTGTTGTGGAACTGGTTTGCTATTTTATGCTAAGCCTCTGAAATACTAAAACATACCCTTATATAGGAACACTGATTAAATGGTTTTCCTTCCAAGTGATGAACTGTTTTAACACCAACATTGTGGTTATCGCGACCAGAAAGCAATTACTTCTTTCACTAGCTGTTACTAAGAATAGCTGTGATCAAAGTGACTGGAGGAGTGCTGTTAAAAGACGCTGCAGAAACATCGCTCCATATGACACACACACACAAGATATAGATCATTTTAAGCCAAATTACACTTTTAATAAATGTGCTGTTCAGAATTAAATCACTGCTCAGGATTTCTTTTTTCATCCAGGAAGTCAAGGTCTGCAGAATAAGTTATTCTTCTAAAATCTGTTTCTGAACACAACACGGTGTGAGATCTGTGTATCTGTGTGTGTGTGTGCGAAAGTGCACACGTAACGGGGTGCGTGTGGTGTGAGAGAACGTATATATGTGCTCGAGCCTGCCAAGGCAGAAGTGACAGGAACTGTGATTTGTGCTAACTAGCTATTGATCCAGTCAGATCTAGATGTTGTGTACAAGAAACAATAAAAGAGAAGGGGCCAGGAAGGATGCTGTGTGCAACTCCATTTAAAAATGGAAAAGAAGGGCCCCAAACAAACCAATTTATGTCCTTGCCTGGGTGAAGCATGGAGAATGCTGATGGGCTTCCTCGGGTCTGCCGTGCATGCTAAACACTCTGCTCGAAATGAGTCTCCTGCGCTGGGCATTAAACATGAACAAAGAGACAAACCGTGGGGGCTAGCATTCACGCTTCAGAAAGCCAAAGCTGCAAAGCCAACCAGAACCGGGTTAGCAAACAACCCAGTTTCCAAACCAGCTCCCTTCTAATTTCACCAATAACTTTCTCAGCAAAATTACTAAATGTGGAAGGCTGTAAAAAGTCAGTCTGTACTACCAGAGGTAATGAAAACAATTTCAAACTACACTGCAGTACCGAAGTATCACCTTTCCTAGGCACAAATAATGAGTTTATATTGTGTAAACTGCACACATGTATTTCTAGCACACCAAAACCCACCCGCCTGCCCTCAGATAGCAGGTACAGCATGTGCACCCATTGTAACAATCACACATACAGTCACACAGGTTGCAAAACAGGGATTTGATAAGATAAAATAGAAACCAATTGAATCTATAATCATCCTTATCTTAAACAGCTTTTATAATAGAGAGTTTTCCATTAAAATATTTTTTCCTGAGCCTGGGGAATTATGATGCCCTCTGGACACAAGAAAGGATCAGAAATTACAACTAATGTCGAAATTAAACATCTGTCAACTAAGCAAGTTTTACACTAACAGACCCAGAGCCTTTTTTAAAACTGCTTTTCAGTTAAATGAAAAATAATCTGTTACAAGCCGTTCAGTTCAGTATCACACTGCTGTGGGCTCCAAATGCAAGCAGGGGGCACCTGGACCTGAAGGGGCAGCTCTACCACCAGCCTCATGTTTTTGTGGTTTAGGAAAACCCTCAGTCACAGTTTTAGGAAAGTGGCTGGAAGGTTCAGCTGGCACCAGGCTCTGTGGGAGCCCCCTCCTCAGCACCCCAGGCTGCAGTCCCCTTCTACAGCACCCCAGGCCCAGGAGCTCAGCTGGGGCTCACTGGGAGCCCCTCTGCTCGCCCGTACCTGCCCATTCCCTAGGAGGCATGATGGGGACAGGGCTGGCAGCAGAGATCCCATGGAGCAGTTGTCACCTAAGCCAGTTAGGCGGCAGGCACTTTGTCCCTGACATTGGTTCCCCCAGCAGAGCCACCCAGCATCCTGCAGCCCCAGCCCAGACTGCAAAGGCACCTGGCACCCACCAAGGATGGAGTGGGAGTGGAGCCAGCGTGTGCCCAGAGTACCAGGGTTGCAGCCTCACCATGTCCCCTTCCCTGAGCAGCCCACAACCACCCCTACCCCTGTGCCAGCACCCATGTGGGACAACTGATACCTTCTTTGCTGGGGTTCGGGGGCTTGGGCTTCTCCCAGGGTGCCATGGGCTTGTCCTCCTCCTGCCCCTCCATCAGGGCCTTCTCTCCAGGCAGGTACCAGGTGGAGTTGTGCTCTGCCATCAGGGAGTCCAGGTCGATGGTACTCATGGTGCCCTTGACACCCTCCGAGCAGCAGCTGCCCAGGTCGCTGTCCCCATTCTGCCCCGCACACTCCCCCTTCTTGCTCTTCAACCCCAAGGGCTGGTCTTCCGAGATGCTGAACTGCTGCCGCTGGAGCTGGATCTGTGCCTGCAGGATCTCCAGGGGGTGGATCTCATCCTGGGCCGAGGTGCTTGTGGGGGTCCGCACCTGCTCCATGCTTGGCGTGCCAGGGTGAGCGCCCGCCGTGGTGCTGAGCCCATAGCTGTCGGGGGTCGAGGTAGATGTACTGAGAAGGCCAAGGGCCAGGGGCTTCTGTCCGTTGAGAAGTGCGTGCTCCCCACGGGGCAGCTTGGGCGAACCACCCAGCAGCGGGCTACGGGTGGGCTTGGAGGTGGCATTGTCGGAGCTGGAGGACACCTCGTCCTCGTTGCCATAGCTGGTGCTGACCTCGTCGGGAAAGTCCACGTGCGGGGAGCTGCCGTCTGACTTGGTCACGCTCTGGATGCCGCTGTCCAGGGAGGACATCAGGTCGGGCTGCTCCGCCAGCAACAGTTCACTGCCCTTGCCCCAGGACGGTGAGGTCAGGGGCTTGTCATGAGGGGTGCCTCCACCACGCTCAGCGCCCGCAGCCCCCGGCGGGCCCCCCGCCGCCACCGGCACTGCCGGCTGCCCTGGGCTGACACCGGCTCCCCCACCCTCCGCAGCTGAGAACTTCTCAAAAAACGTGCCGGGGCTGACGTGCCCACTGTCCCGTTTCCGGCGACCCCGACCCCGCCCGCCACCCGCCTTCCCCTCACCACCGGCCACCGGCTCCAGCGCGTAGCCGGGTGAGAGGCTGCTCTCCGCGGGCAGCAGTGGGGCAGCGGCCGCCGCTTTGCCCGCGCCACCCCCGCCTACTGGTGGCCCTGCTGGGAAGTAGTCCGGGGCAGCAGGCGGCGGGTCGGGCTCGGCCTGGCTGAGCTTGCGCTTGGCCTCGGCCGGGCTCTTCTTGTTGAAGGTGACGTTGAGGTTGGGAGCGCCCAGGCTCGCGATCATGTTTTGGCAGGCAGTGGAGAGGGCAGCCAGGCAGCTCTGCCCGAAGACATTGTCCTTGCTGGCCGCCTTGCTGAAGGAGCCCAGCGAGAGGGCACCCAGCTTGCTGGCAGCGGGCNCAGGCTGAGCGGCGAAGTCGGCGGGACCCCGGCGCTCAGCAGGGGCACTGGGCAGTGCCACACCGCTGCCTGGTGACTGCAGCTGCGAGAGGCCACCCATTGTGGGTGTGAAGGGCGGGTGGACGCCGGGCGACGGCAGGGCCTGTGCCGGCCCCTCGCCTGCCATCCGCAAGGGCTCCTGCAGCCCCAGCCCACTGGCACCCGGCCGGAAGAGCACGGCAGGGCCACCCGGCTGCAGGCCCAGCTCGTGGGGGGCTGCCTCAGCTGGCAGCCCCGGCGCTGCCAAGCGCCTCGGCAGCAGCTCCCCGGGTGGCGGCGGCCCTGCGAACCAGGCGCTGTCGGGGGCCAGGTGCGGTGCCGGCGGATCGAAGCTGCGGCCGCCGCCAGCCTCCCGCTCGAAGGCTGGCGGGGGCAGGCCACCGGGTGCGCCCACCTCACCATGATGCCCCAGCTGCTGCAGACTGGGCGGCCGCAGGCGCTGCTGGCTTCGCGAGGCCATCTGCTTCATCACCAGGGCCGCGTTCTGGCGCTGCGCCAGTGCCGGGTGCTCAGGGCCGCCGTGTGGCAACGGGCCCCCAAAGGCCTCAGGTGCCGGCGGGGTGAACTCGCCCGGCAGGCCAGGGTAGGCCGTCGGGGAAAGGTGACTCTCCATGGCCGGGCCGTGCATGCCGCCGCCCCAGGAGGCGCAGCGCTCGACGCCAGGAGTGCTGGGGAAGTCAAACCGCGGCCTCTTGGCGACGCTCACGTAGGGGGCATCGAAGTGCTGCAGTCTTTGATTTGGTGGCTGTTGCGGAGGAGGGTGCTGCATATTAAACACGGGGTCGGTGTAGGGATGCATATTCCTGTTCTCCAGTCTGTGAATAGGGTATTCAAACTGTGCATGCTGGTTCTGCATTATGGGCCCATTGTCCTGCAGGTTGGAGTTGGGAGCGTTGGCTTCTGTTTGCTGTTGCCTAGGGATGGCTGGCGGGCAGGAGTTCTGTCTGGCCAGCAAGCCCGGCGGCTGCTGCGGTGGTTGCGGTGGTGGTGGCGGCTGTTGCTGCTGCATCAGCGGGTGCCTAGCGTTGGCCCCCGGCTCCAGACTGGCCGACATCTTCCGCGCCCCCCCGAAGCGCTCGAAGAAGACGCCGTGCTGCTGCGGTGGGTGCGCCTTGGCCACGGCCATGCCCGGCGCCCGGGGCAGGGCGGGCGCCCCCGCGAAGCTGCCGCCCGCCGGCACCTGCCGCCCGCCGCCGTAGGGCGGCAGCTGCCCCCCNAGTGCGGCAGCTGCCCCTCAGGCTCCGACGGGGAGAAGACTGGCAGCTCGAAGTGGCTGGCAGGGCCGTCGCCAGGGTAATTGTATTCCAGCGAGTCCACGCCGCCCTGCGCCGGCAGCCGCCGCGGCTCCAGGCCGTGGGGCTCGGAGGAGCCGGCCGCCGGCAGCCCGTGGAAGGAGGCAGCGCGGTTGGGGGACTGGTCGAGAGGCAAGCAGGGCGCCGGCACGGCGTGGCTGGCGGCGCCGGTGCCGTGGTGCTGGAAATCGGGCAAGGTCCCGGGGCGCTGCTGCCCGAAGCCCTCGCCGCCCTGGCCCTCGGCCATGTGCTCGTAGCCGTCGGCGAACGCCGTCTGCCCGCCCAGAGCGCCGTTGTAGCCCAGAAGGCGCCCGCCGTGCACGCAGGAGGCGCCGGGGTCGGGCCCGAAGCCGCCACCGAAGTGCGGGGGGTGCTGGTGCGGATGGGGGGCGCCGCCGGGGCCGCCGTGCGGCTGCTGTCCGCCGAAGAAGCCGTGCACCGGCGGCTGCATGCCGCCGCCGTGCAGCTCGGCGGGGCCGCGGCCCGGGAAGCCGTAGG
>VXBT01009028.1:224217-249532 GCA_013400235.1 Oriolus oriolus
GACCCCCGAACATTCCTCCCCGCTGAGGGACAGGGTCGGGTGCGGGGGATATCGAGCGGAGTCGCCGGGAGCGGCTGCCCGGATTCGTCTTGGGGCACCGGCACCGCCGCCACTCCCTTCCCCGGCCCGTCCTGCCGCTTTTCTGGGGGCCCTGGGCGGGCAGCCCAGCGCACCGGGATGCCGCCGCTCCCTCCCGAGCCGCTCTTCGCCATGGGCGCAGAACGGCCCTGTGCCCAGCGGCGATGTCACGCCCGGGGCCTCGAGTGTCCGTGCGCCGCACCAGGGCTCAGCTCCGCTCCGTCCAGAGCCACCGCAGTCTGGCTGGAGAGGGACATCACATGCCCACCCATGGCTTGGCCCAGCTCGCCCAGCACCACTCCTTCTGTGGACTTCGGTGGGAGCCAGATGGTGTCTATAACTGGACAATGGCAAACATGGAAATAATCTCAGCATAACTATTCTGACAGTAAAAACAGTGAGTTGCTTGGAATGGCAAGGTCGGGTACCAGCCGCAGAGTTCTGCTGGCCCATGATGTGCATGTGGGAAGGTGGCTCAGCCCGTTTCTAACTGAGATGTGCTCTGGGCTAAGCTCACCCAGGGCTGCCAATCTGCCCCACAGCTCCCACTGTCCAGCACGGGGCCGGGAGTGCTGGAGGGAGTTGTGACCGTGGGCTGCGGCCAGCACTGCCAGGTCACCTGTGTCACGAAGGGTCACAGTCCCCAGCCGAGGAGAAGGAAGCCTGCCTCAATCAGACCAAGCAGTGGAAAGTGTGTTTTATAAAACATATTTTTACTTTCAGTCTTGGCATTTTGGTCATCTTGGGGGAAGCAAGGAAAGGCATTATTTAAATAGTTGTAGCTGCTGGGGATTATTTTCTAAATTAACAATGGTAATTGTGCCTGCCAAATCCAAAGTTGAGGGGATTCATTTATTTCAACTCTCCAGACAATAGCACAATTTTGGGTTTCATATTGCAAGCTCTGAAAACCAAATAGTGGGACTGATGTTTAAAAAAAAAATAATTCAAACAACATCAATTCATCAGACTTAAATCCAGCTCTTTCCACTGTGTCAGTTTAACTTGCACTGAGAAAAGTTGCTGCTCAGCAAAAAAAAAGAAAAAAAAATCCTTTTTAACAAAATGAATGCATCATACATAAAACATCATGGACCATACAATTAGTAAGCAAATGTAAGAGTTCAGCTCAGTTCATAATTATTCAGCAAACCTATTCAGAATGATTTTTTTCTCCCTGCAGCAATCTACTGTGTGGGCTCATTACCACTGAAAATCTAACGAAGAAACCACCACAGAAACTGCACAAAACAAGCCCATATGCTTGAGACACTTTAGCTCAGCCAGCCCTTAGCAAAGAGCCTCTTAAACCCTGACATGGAGGGAGCCCTAGCTCCCTTCTCTGCGGTGTTTGCACTCCCAGCTCTCCAAAGGTGCCCTGCCATTAGTGCAGCTTCAGGCACATCATTTGGAGCCACTCCCTGTCCTCCGTGGTGCCACCAGCGCCTGCTCCGTGTCACACAGCAGCCCTGGTGACGGGCCCTGTGCCTCGAGCAGAGGCTCCCAGCAGCCACTTTGCAAAAGAGCTGATGGGCTTCTCTCACCAGGGATTTCTCTTCCTAGCAGGGATATTCGGTGAAAGGAATTGGAATATTTCGAAGGACAGATCTCCAAATCTGGCACCTGAAATTTTCAGGGAAGTTTTCAGCATTTCTGCCTGGAACAGTTTAGGGAAACTACTGTATCTCCTGTCTCTCAAACTACAGTGAACGTGGTGGTGGTGGAAGGGACACAGGAGGCAAATGTGTAAAGCCATTGGATGAGCTTGTGAGTGCAGGGAGCACAGAGCCAGCTCCCGAGGGAAGGCGTCGCTCCACGGGGGACAGTGTCGGTCTGCGTGCATCTGCTTGAGCTCCCCAGAACAGCAGGATTTTTGGGTGTGGAAGGGCTCTGCTCTGGGCAGGTCCCAGAGCCCGGCACAGTTCAGGCTGTGCCCAGAGCAGGCTGAATGAAGGCTGTGGGCAGAGGCTGTGGCACATGGTGCCTCACAGGCTCCCAGGGACTTGCTGCCAGCACAGACACTGCTGAGCTGGGAGGCACTGGCTAAAAGGCAACATGTAGGGACTTCCAGCAGTCCGACCTCTGTCACTCCTTGTCCTTTGCTGCTTGAGTGTCTGGAGGTGACGTGGTTAGTAATTGAGATTAAAGACAATTTCATCTTGTGAAACCTGATTTGCATTCAGTTTCTGGGAAGTTCACCTTGCCGGTGTGAAGATTTCATGCTTAGTTTTACCAACAATGTGGTTTCTGGAAAGGCTGAACCAAATTCCTTCAGACACTTTACTGCTTCCCATTTTTGAAAATGCATAGCTGAATAAACAGAGTTAAGGGACTGAAACCACCTCAGTCATTTCCCATAGGGATCGACAGCAATTTCAGAACTTATCCCCTCACAGGGATTTTCTTGTTGGGTTCTTCTGCGAAGTTGGTCAGCTGGTTTAGTTCCTTTACATGGCTGCAACATTGAGCTGCATATTTTTCCTGTTAGGGTTTACAGGTCCCTCAGTATGGAGCATGATATTTTCACAATATCGGTAGAGTTTTCCATTGCTGCAAACAGCTTTCTTTCACCAATTTAGTGTATTGGGTCCCATTTATGCCACTTAGGTGAAAACATTTGCAGCACGTGGGGCACTTTGGTGTACATATTATGAACCCCAAAAATACATTTTGGTTGAACATATAATTTGGATGATTAAAAAACAGGATAGTGCTAAAATCATACAACACTGAGGGTGTACATTAGTAAAGACATAGGAACCCTAAAGCAATTTTTCCTGTCCATAGCACAGCCCACTGCTTGGGCTTTTATTTTTCCCCTTCAAATTCCATCTCTAAAATACATATGTGGGATCATACATTCCACTGGGAAGGGGATATTAAAAAAAAGAAATTATTTATATATATATACACGCACAGAGCATAACAATATATATACACACACAGAGCATAACAATATATACATACACACACAGAGCACAACAGAAATAGACAGAAGTAGTGAACTAGTTTGGCTACAGGAACAGTAAAAGTTTTATGTTTCCTAAAATAGCTCAGTGAAACATAAATAAAAATATGGTACCTCTCTGTATGGCTAATCGGTGTTTAACTCTCCTCAGTGTTTTACGGTGGAGTTTGTGTGACCAACTTTGTTCTGCTGTTTTCCTAAACTTGAACCAGGTGGGAATTTATGTAAGCATGGTGGAGCAGGAGCAATCTTTGAGCATCTGGAAAGTCTGGCTCACTGTGGGTGATGCCAGAAAACCACCAAAGTTAATTCATTTTTCATCATCTTATAAATTGAATTACTGTGAAAGGAGAGAGCCAGAGGGTGTTTTATAAAGTCGTGATGACTTAATTTCCCCTAGGTATTAGCTTCACGAGAGCACTCGCCTGGTGCTTCCTCTCCTCATCCTGCCATCCCCTGGGATGCCACACGCCGCGGTCCCATCCTCCCCTTGCCTCCCTGTCAGGACAGTGCTGGGCCCAGCTGGATGCAGGTTTGGAGGTCACTGCTTCACAGGAGGTCACCCACTGGGGATCAGGTTGGCTTCTCCTGGAGAACCTCCCCCAGGGCTGCGTGTCCGAGCATCCCCCACGTTCCGCTGTCCCCTGCTGACCGCTGCCATCCATCCCATTCCGGCCGGCAGGGCTGGGGGATGCTCTGGTTCCCAGGGCTCCCTGTGTACAGCCCTGACCTCCCGGCACTGCTGCAGAACACCCTGGGGTGACAGGGATGCTCGAGACTGTGGGGCCTAGAACTCAGAGCCACCAGGCAAATAAAGCTGCTCCTGTGTTTATTATTTATCGTGTTACTTCATAAAGTTTAACAGCACGATGTGCGTTCCTGAGCCACTGGGGAACCTTGGCTCACAGTCCTGACTTCTCCAGTTTAAATCAAGTGCCCCTGCCCACACACTGTAGTGAAGAGGCATCCCAAGGCAGCGAGCACCAGGTCCAGCAGCATGAATTCACCTGCCCCACTTAAAGGAGTTATTTGCTTTCCAGCAGGAATTACTCCGGCACTGTTGGCTGCTCCACACAGCTGCCCCGGCTGCCCCTGCCCCTCGCCGACAGCCTCCCCCAAACCTCCCATCTCCCCGCCAGAGGCACAAAGGGTTAACGATCTCCCGCTGCCCATAACCATCGCTCCTCCACCATCACGGCCCCTCAGCATCTGTACAAAGGGCCTGATTTAATCCGGGTTGCAGACGACTCACATTGTACTCGCAGCCTCCGAGTGATGTCGGGTGATCAGGTTTCCAACTAATATCCAAGGCACAGCCCGAGCACCGAGCGGGAACAAAGGCACCTTTGTTACTGAAGAAAAAAAAATCCCCTGAAGATATTAGCAGTGCAGTAGAGTTCAAACTGTTAAATGATTCAAATATTATTTAATGAATACATTTGAAATGAGGTCTCACAACCCAGGACACTTTTTAGATAATCATTTACAAAGAGCCACCTCTTCGCTTACTTCTTTACGAAGTTGCTGCTTTCAGATTTCAATTATGGTCATTTTGCTTCCAGCCTTTTTCAGGGACTTCCCATGTTGGTGTAGCTCGGTTCTTTTTACGGTACAGTTTAGCCAGCGACTACTGGGTTTTTCAGAAGTCCTGATAATCACATTCCCTTAATTTACCTTGGGCTGTGTCTCTGTGTGAGAAACAAGGGAGACAGAGCCTTTTGCAAAAGGAGCAACAGCATTAGGTGTTGTTCTAGAGGGTGCTAAAGGCAAACTTATGAAACAGAAATTTGGTAAATTAGTGTTATCAAGATTTTAGCTGGAACTGGAGAAGCTCTACAAAGTTCAGATTCAACAAATACCTCGAATTTCTTGTGTGTCTTGGACATGCCGTTCTAGACCAGAAAGAACATGTAATTTTTGAGAGAAAAATGAAAGAATAAAAGTAGATGGGGTTCAGGAAAGAAACTCATCTCCAACCTGAGGAATAAAGTTTTAAAATTAAATTAGGGCTTACTGTGCTTATAGCAATGAGAAATCCAAGGCTTCTCTGAAGCACGGGTGGCAGATGTTGCCCCTAAAGGGTAACAGCAGCACATCTGGGGCAGTGCTGGTGCCTGCTGAGAGGTTTTTAAAAAAAAAAACCTAACTTGCAAAAGGTGGGAAAGAGCACCAGAACAGAGGGACTACAAGCACCAGAACAAGTATCAGCATACCAGCAAAAAAAGGCACAGGGCAGTGGCAGAAATACCTCCAAACTCTGTCATCAGGTGTGCTGCAAAACAAACCACATCCCCTCACACCAGGCACCCTCCTGGCTCTACTGCCAGGGGCTAGGACCTCAAATATCCACTGCTGAGGAGACAGGGACAGCAAAACAGGATTTCTCTTAAGTCACATTAAGCATCTTCATGCAGGTGATGCCTCAGGTGGAAGCAATTGAAAATCTGCCTCCAAAACCTGGGCTTAACACATTATCATTATAATCTTTAAAACTACTCTGCGTGCCAGAACTTTGTTTGTGGTAGGCTTTGCACGCTGAATTCTGCCCACAGCAGGCAACAACTCGAAGAGGAGGCTCCCAGGAATAAAATGTCTGTAGCCATCACTCTCTGGATAATCTCTGCTTCCCAACAATTATATGCTGTTGATTAAAATTCATTTTCCATATCAATTCAAGCAAGCAGAATGTCTTTCATTAAAAGTTACAAAACTTCAAAGAAAATCTTTTCCTGATGACTCTATCGAGACACAATGGAGAAGACTCTCGAGTTGTTTGAACTGAATAAAAATCACAGCAACAGCCCCGTGCTTCAGACTTTGCCATAAAACCACAGCACTGCACTTTCAAGGGTGTGATGAAGCTCCCAAACGTGGCTGAATCAACCGAGGCTTGGAAATGCAGACTAAGTTGTCTTACGGGACATTTTCAGATTGCTCAGAGTATTTAGAAAGACCTGAGGGTGGAAAATCCCAAAAGACCCAAAATCTCAGCAGATTTTTTTCCTGACATTTCGTTGTCTACACGTAAAGGCAAAAGACAGAAATCATTCCCTTTTCTCTTCAGTGATTAAAAATCCTCCAGAAAAAAAGCAAATTCCTTACAAGTCCCCTTTAGATCACACTTGTGTGCAGCCAAGTGATGGATTTCAAAGGTTACTGCTGGAATATGGTTCACAGCAGTCTATTGCAGTGAGTAACTATCACGTTTACATATCCATTATATCAAAACTACGTTACACTTCCACTGCTTCCTGTTGGTTTGCCATCTGGAAACTAAACAAGCTGGTAGTAAAGACAGAATTCAATTCTGCATTTACCAAAGGAGCCGTACAAGTCTCCATTTGCAGCAGGTGATTGCACACTCTGAGCAGGCACAACCCTGCCCCGCAGCCAGCACTGGGCCCGCCCTGAGGGCAGCTCATCCAGCCCCAGGAATGGGATCAGCCAGGGAGGGACACCCAGATGCCCCTCAGCACCGCTGGTGCCCCGTGGGAGGCACCTCGCACCTGCAGCCCCCTCCTCCTGCCCAGCCCAGCCCCTTACAGTGGGTGGCACAGAGTCCTCCCTGCTCAGGAGCATCAGGGTTCCAGCTGCACACGCTGCTCAGCCTGAAACCCCAAACCAAACCCAGCCCCCGAGCAGCCTTTGGGACCCCAAACACCAGCTCAGGAGCAAAATGTGAGTGCCTGAGATAAGAGACAGAGCTTTTTATGATCAAATTTATTTAATTAAATTTCATTGCCTGCTTTACTGTCAGTCACACCAGAGACTGCCAAAGGAAACTAAACATTGTACATTCACTACAAGATTCTCTCAAATTTTCACAACTAGTCCAAATCCATGGAAGTCACAGGGCCCCTTTCCCTCTGTGTTGCAACACATTAACAAAGGCAGGACACGAACTCCAGCACTGAGGAGACCTGAGCCTTTGGGTTCCAGGCGTACTTCGGTGACCTCTGTGCGTGTGCCACATCTCTGCATTCACCAACCCAACCTCGTGGTGGTACAGGACAAATAACCACTCAACTGCTAACCCAGAAAGGAAACAAAACACAGTTCTGTGGGGGCTGGAGGGTGGGCAGGCACAGTGCACAGGTGAGGCACCAGAGCCAGGCAGGTGTGGCAGTGCCAGCACGCACAGCACCAGCACAATGTGCACAGCACACCCGGCCCGTGCTGCCAGTGCAGGAATGTTTTGTCACTGATGGTAACAGGAATCAGATCCCTCCTGGGAACTCAGGCAAGGCTTGCCCTGCCAAGGGTGCTGGGAGAAAACCAGGCATTAATAGATCTTTATCTAACTAGTGCTTTTAAAATACTTTTTCTTTGATCTAACAAGCATTAGGATAATATGCCCCTGTTATGTGCTCTGAATAGTTCCTTAAACATGCTGAAGACCTTTTCCCTGTGGAGTTTCCTACAGGAGGCATTTGTTATCCCAGGGGCTCTTGCACATCAGCCCCTCACAGACAGCAGGGAAACATGTCAGGGGCTACAACTGAAACTGTCATCATATCTGAAAGTCTACATCTCCCAAAGTGTATTTCCAACATGAAAACAGCTAAAATCACAATTATATTCCATTGCTGTGTGTGAAATCCAGACCGCTTGCGTGGGTTCCAAAGAGAAGCTCTGGAAAACAGCCACTGCACTGGCAGGAGTATTCCTGGAGGGAAGGGGCTGTCCCTGTCCTCACTGCCCAGCCTAAGATACGCTGGAAAATGCTCTACAGGTACTGTCAGTGTAACTTGTCTAAAAAAGAAGCTTCTGGAAAATTTCAAGTTGCAAATTACTTTATAAATCACAAGCCATTTTTCTTTAACTTGCCAATTTTAATGAAGAAAAACGTTAGCATTTCAATGTACAAAAAAGTCCAATAAAACATGATTTTTTTTTTTTCTTTTAAATCAGTGAGTGGGTAAAGTTTGGGTTAAACTTACTCAACAGTAAAAGTCTTCCAATTTCCACTAATAGAAATTTTCTTTCTGATTTGACTAGAGGATAATGACAATCCAGAAATAAATAGCTATAAATACATTCATTGTTCCTATTCCAAAAAACTCATCACATAGGGAAGACATAAAACTGAAATTAACTTGTTTGAGTGTCCCTTTACAATGAGAAATGGGCGAGTTAGAGCAGAGTGACTTGGACAGGAGAGAAAACAAGTAGGGCAGAAATTGGTCCAGTATTGACATTCATGAACATACCAGTTAGCAAAATTCATCCTTTAAATGACACTACTCAGTTGATTTTTTATTTGCTTGGGGTATACATAATGAAAGCAGTTTCCTTGGAACCTTTGCTAGGACAGGTATAGCACCCGGAGACACTGTAACCACCCCTTCTGCCTGCATGTGTGTGTGTGTAGTTATATACAGAGAGTCATGCACCCACACACACATCCAAGGTCCGGCATCGGCGTCCGTCCGTCGTCACTCGTCATTGGCAGCACTCGTTCCTCTCACTTGCCCTTGGTTACGCAGCTGTGGAGAGAGGAAGCGCAATTTCCGCGTTAGCAGCTTCTTCAGGCAGAGCTCCAAACAGGCAGGGAAATTATCTCCAGGGAAAAGCAGGACAGGGACTCAGAACGCCACCAGGACTGAGAGTCACACCAAAGCAATGCCGGCTCCTGAGGGAATCTCAGCGGGAGCTGTCCTTGGGTAGGACCTGCCCCCAGGGGTGGGAGCAGCTCCCTTCACTGGGGAGCTCACACAGATCAGTGGGATGTGGCACCCTTGGGCTGGGATGTTACAACAGTCCCTGTGAGGAACAGCAGCACCCAAGTGCTGGGCACAAGCACCAAGAGCCCGTAACTCCTGGAGAATCTGCTCCCGCAGTAACGGCTCTGACACAGTTTAGTGTCTGTAAAGACCAGGTGGAACTGGATTTCAAGAACTGAACGTGGTTGGAAGGTGACACTCCACAGTCTCCCTAAGTGACATGGACCAAGGCCACAGATCACTTGGCCACTGTGTGAGCAGCAGAGCGATGCTCTGGTGCCCAGAAGGGGTGGGCGCCAGGGCTCAGCGCCATCGCCACGACAGCAGCACATCCCACACCTCGGGTGTCTGCACTGGGTCAGCATCAGGCACCAGCAGGAATTCTGCCCCCGGCCCAAGCACCTGCATCAGTGCCCATCTGGTGTGCCCTGGGCACCGTGGGCCAGTCCCACCTGCTGATCACCACACCACTACCAAGCAGGAGGAAGGTAAGGCCCACACGGGTTATGTGGACATTAAGATGATTTCTGCTAGCAATTCCCATCCAAAAGAACACATTAATCCCTCTTCTCCTTTTCCATCCAGCAGTTGACTTACACAGCTTGCTTTGCCTCAGAACCTACAGAGAACTCCTCTAGACGTCCGCAGCCAAAGTGCCTCGAACGGAACCCTTCTTACGCATCTGGAGTGAAATAAAACGTGAGCTCCACACACAGAACCTGTCGCGCCGTGGTTAGTATGAGAGAAGGAATGACCTACACGGCCAGAACTGCTTCTCCCTGGCCAGGGCCAGGACCAGCTACAGCTCAGGGCGTTTGCACATGGTATGGTATTTCTTTTTGGCAAGGAGACCTGGGAACTGGAGAGCAGCTGTAAAAAAATGCTGCTTGGATTTTTACCAAGGCCACGATGCTCCAGCATGGAATCACTGCTCAGGATACCCAGTGTGGCATCTCTACCCTCACACAGGCATTAGAGAGGTTGGTCACAGGGCTTTTTGGCTGGACCAGATGCTTTCCTACTCTGCACTGATGAGCTGATGCATGTTTCATGGAGCAGAGGTGCTTCTCATCTCCAGCAGCCAGAGACAGAATCCACCGAGTGAAACATAAACAGTGAGAAAAAGATGAACTGGGATAGAGGAACTCTGGAAGAACACTGATGAGGATTCAGAGAGTAACAGAAAGTAACAAAAGCAGAGATCCTGACTATAAAAATCGACTGAAGATGAAGCACAGGAGCAACAAAAGAACTGGAATGTGCACAGAATCCAGAGAAAGATCAGCTCAGAGCAGAAGGAAGAAAGGGTGTTCATGAGAAGGGGAACAGCACCAGGACACTGTGTGGGGAAAGAACATGCACTGCCAGCCCTGCTTTGTGCCTGGTTTGGCTCTCAGCATCACAGAACTGCCTAGTGCAGCCCTGTCCATCCCTGACCACTCTGCAGGGACAGGAGCATGGACGTATCTGTGTCACACTGAGCACCTCACCCCTGAGCACTCACTTCCCAGAGGTCCTGGCCATAAAACACACTTTGTGGTGTACTGGGGATGTAATGGCAGTTACTGGTGAGCACAATGGATGGAGTAGTTGAATGTGAAACAAGATGACAAATTATTTTGGATAAAACTAGCATTCATATTATTCGGCAGTGACATTTTTGCCCTTAGGTTGCTCTCCAGTAACGCACTGCACCACAAACCCATTGAAATGACATCATTTATGGTGTTTGTAGACACCCCTCTTGCAACAATTGAAAAAACACCAAGATAGTAGGTCCCCACTCCTCTCACATTTCACAATATCCACAGAAATCTGGGTTAGTGCAACATCAATACATTTATCTTGTGAAAAAAAAAATCCAAAGCAACCCAACTTTTCCAACAATACACAAATTCCTGACACTAACATCTTACACAACAAGCTATTTACAAAAAACTATTTGCCTTTGCAAAATGAGAAAATATTAAGTAAATATGTTTGATGTTTAAGAATGAGGATAAATGCTACACCCAGACACATGTGAGCTGGGTTTTGCTTAAGGTAAGAACTAAAAGAGCAGCAAATATTTTGGAAAAAGACAATATTTAAAAGGAGCTACTTACCAGTGAGAAATGTGAAACAAAACATCCACAGTCCACAGAGACACAAAGGAACAATTTCATCAGGCACACAGGTGTGTCAGGTTCTGCTGCCTCTCTCCAGCACACCTCTGGTGTGCAGTCCTCACTGCCACTACCTTTGCTCAGGGAAACTGGATGAAGTCTGTTTCAGTCCAAATGAAGAACTATGAATGTGCAAAAGGGAACCCCTTCTGGCAAAAATCAGTTTAGAGAGGACAGCTATTACGCTTCCTCCTTCACAGACACCTGGAACCAGGTGGCTCTAGGAACAGGATCAGGCATAAATTAGAATTCAAGAAGAAACCCACGTGATTTGAGAGAACAACTGTAAAAATTACTCAAATGCCCATGAGAGAGCACAAGGTCTGCAAGAGTGAGTGAACACCAACCTTGTCCATAGGGTATTCTGGGGCTGCTGACCCAAACCCTTCCGCTTATGGGAAAAGAACATTTGGTGCTACCAACTCAGCACAGGACTGTGCAGAAACACTTCTTCCAAACCCAGGAAACATCCCTACACAACACAGGCTGCTCCACGCTGTCTGGAATGTCCCTGCAGAGCACAAGTGAGGAGGGAGGAGCTGCAGCTGGTTTGGTACCAACAGCAAAGACGCACCAGGCACAGACCACGGAATGTGTCACAGCTGTCCACAGCTGGTCTGAAGCCTCGGGCAACCAGGTTGGAGGTGTCTGGAATGAGTCAAACCAGGCAAACAGCAAGTTGTAGCTGAAGACACTTTGTGTCTTGGAAGAACCAAGACCCTGGAACTGTCTGGGTAACCTGACTGGGTTTAGGGCATGAAGCAATTGTCAAAATGGGAAGGAAATACAACTGCAAATCCAAGAACGGCAAAAAACCTGCAAAACGCTGGCAGGATTTAACGTGGGAAAGGTTCATGCCAAAGGTCATGTTCTGGAAAGACTCTACAGAAGAAGGCTTCCTTCCCTGCCTATGGTAGGTCCTCTACCTCTGAATGCAAAGAGCAGTGACAGTGCCCTGTGTCTGAGCTTTGTCCCAGACACCAGCCCACGACACGTCAGGCCACACGGATTTGGTCCTCACAGCCACTAAAGCAGGAAAACTGACATGATTTCAGTTGATTTTACTGACTCTCTTTTTGGAAGTAAAACTTTGGTTTGGTGTGCTAATCAGAAGTGCAACAGCTGACACGTGACACAAACTTGCTTGAAAACATGTTTGAAGAGAAAAAGTGATCAGATCTAGCGATGACTAGAAATGAAACAAAGCAAGACATGTGATGGAACAGGACAGTGACAGCTCTGAGTTCCAACCAACAGGCAACAAAAGGGCCCTGAACAGGACTCTGTGCAATGGGTGTGGTGCCATAAACACAGAGGTAGTCAGGGCAGACATCCTGCATTTAATGACATCAGAGGCACTTACCTTACAGCCACTTCCAGCCTGACAGCACAGAATGCAGGAGCTTGAAGCACACAGGGCTGCACTCAGGGGGCCACAATGCTCATCAGCCCAAATACACACACACAGGGGTGGACACCACACAACCTGCCTCAGTTTCTGAACAGAAAAATCTGCACATAGAAGCACTCCTGAGCCTTTAAAAAAAAAAAAAAAGCTTTCTTACCGCTTCCAGCTCCTTCTGGGTTTCATCCTCCATTCTCCTAATGTCCTCCATAGTCAGCTCAATCCACTTGTCAATCCAACAGAACAGCTGGCGATGGAAGTTGGTAAATATCCTTTTTTCTTGCTTTAAGAAGATAAACAAGCATTAGATCATAGGCAGGACTTGCTAAAGGCTGGAGAAGTGATAGCAGCTGTTCAGTTTGAAGAGATAAAAATCTTCAGGTGAGTGCTGCTTCACACTGCTAAAGGTTCAGCCCCCTCCCCACCCCTGGATTCAATTTAAATTCACTCCACTTCTCAAATGCTTTAACATGGAAGAAATGAACAAATTTCACTCTCAAAAAAGAGTTTCGAGAAAGCTCAGCCATTCACATTACTTGAAAATTATGAACAGTTAAAATCTGTTCCAGCTCCAAGGTGGCAGCACTTCCTGAACAGAACACTTCCTGAAGACTCTGCTTTTTTTCCATAGAGAATTGTTCTGGTACTACCAGTGAAGCCTCACTTGTAGCAAACCAAGACATAAATGGTTTGACTGGCTGGGGAAATGGACAGGAATTGCCTGGCTGTGAGCAACAGGAAACTGCATTGCTGTTCCTGCTCAAACCCCCACAACAACACAGCCCCACAAGGCAGAAGCACTCACCTTTTGTATAAAGTTTTCAACTTTGTTCTGCAGTCCCCACCACTTAAATTTGATGGTCACCAATTTGTAAGCACACATTTTGGGACACTCCTCGTCGGTTGCTAGCTCCTTCTGTTTGGGGTAATAGAAATGAAGTTTTAATACTTCAGAAGTTTAATTACTAGAAATTGTAATTCTAATTAGTGCATTAGAATGATAAATAATATAATTAATTTACAGTAAAATAATTAAATTTAACTATGCTGTTATGATAATAAAATACATTTCTAAGTATTATTAAAGAAAAACAACATTCTAATCAGTAATTGGGGCTGTTCCTGAAAGACTCCCTGTGATTCACTTCCAGGGCACAGCCGTGGGCTGCTCAGTTCCTGTGGGGATCTCTGGTGTGGCACACACAGCCCATCCCCTCCTGGGACAGATTCTGGCTGGCAGGGGGTACCGGCAAGCTTTGCACTGCTGTTGGAGTGTCACATGGGGGATGTGCTGGGCCACAGGAAATTTGTTCCTCAACTGGAGTTGAGCCAAGTTCTGAAGGAACCAAACTTCGTTCTGCTGATAAAGACTTTGTAAGGCTGTGACAACAGTTCCTAGTACCTTCCAGTTTGGCCCCAGAGGTCCTCTCTTTGTCTTAACTGACTGGAATAACGCAGGATCTTCATCAGCTTTGTAGTCCTGTAATATAAAACACTCTGAGAGTGAGAAAACATCACCAGATTCAATACCCCACTGTGTTAAGCTTATGCTCATGGCTGCCAAACCGATTCCCTGAGTGCTCTGGAGCAGGATGGGCGCAGCAGAGCTGCCAGGCTGACTCCATGGCTCCATCACACCTGCTCCCAACACAACAGCTGCCCTGTGCTGTGCACACTGTGACATCTGCACTGTCCCACCGGGTCTGTGACCCCTGAGGGGAGGAGAAGGCAATAATTCAGCAACCAGAGTGCTAATGCTTTTCAGGCTGCAACACATGTCCACTGCTGAGGAGGCAGAACAGCAGGGAAGAAGGCAGAACGTGAGGGAAGAAGGCAGAATCAACTCCCTCACACAATCAGAAACTCTGAGATCCCCAGGGCAAAGCCAGGGGCAGAGCAGAGCACGGGCAGCGCTGCCTCACCGTGGACAGCTCTGCTCACCCCCTGTGTATGGGGGGGAAAGCCAGTGGGCACAGAGCTGAAAGGGACAGATGGGATTTACCTAATTTTACTGATGAGGGGTATGAAAATGGTTATTTGATAAAGATGCTGCCATGGAAACTAGGAAAGGATTAAAAATTCTGGGCTCTGTGAAAACAAGTAAGGTTTATACTGTATATGAAAAACATTTATCCAAGATTACCATTACACCCTCACAACCCAACTGTAACAATTTTAGTTGCTTCAAAGCAGAACAAATGCTTGGTAGGTGCTACAGAAAAAGCCAAGAAATTTTAGCAGAGTTTAAGGTCTCATTTTTAAATAAAGTTTCAGTGAGGACAAAATCTGCAGAACATGGAGTGAAAGAAACACCTCCAAGAGCAGCAGCTCCTGCCTGCTAAAGACCACATCAGTTTTCAGCTCCAGATTCTTCCATCAGCCCAAAGGAACAAAGGCTGCTTCTAGACTAAATTCTGAATCCACAGAGCAAGGCTGCACATATTAACTGTTAATGCTTTCCACAGACATTCTGACATTTACAAAAACCTACTGCAAGCCAAATGGAGCTGAAAAATCCAGGAAGTCCTCTCAGAGGAATCTGATTTCACTTACAGAACATCAGCTGTCACACTTTCTTCTCCCCAGTTTTCTCTCATTGTTCCCAGTTCTTGTAACATACCTACCTACACTGCATATTAAAATAGGCTGAAGAAACCCTAATTTATCTAGAAAGCATTACTAGGTATTCAAACAAACTTCCATATTGAGGGCTCACACATATACTTTAGGAACTGAGCAGGTATTTCCTAGAAGCAGCCAAGTGAGTAAAGACATTTCAATCCTATTGCTAATCAGTGTTTCACAAACTTCCACAAACCAGGAGTCTCCTCTAGTTCTCCCTCTAAGCTGAAACAACATTCTAGTTTGAAGAACCCACACAACAGTCAGCCAACCTCAGCAGGGGCTGCCATGGCGCTCCACAACCCTTCACCTGCCTCAGAGGGCAGCCTGAGGAACCAGCATGAGCACTGCACAGTTACCAACATTTGAAGTTTTGAACTATTATAATTGCAGAAAGACTACAAGCTATATTTGTCTTCTGAATTTTAGTAAAACCCGCTTATTTATGATTTTACTGCTGTAAAGCACATGTCCTTTCCACAGACATCACCAAGAGCAAATACACAGCAGCACAGGGTGTCCAGCCCTGACTCCCTGCTGCACTGAGCCAGAGCCACCGGCTGTGTCCGAGACCGACTCCTCCGGGAGCCCAGCAGGGAATGAGGGAGCCACACGGTTCACAGGGCTGGCCACCAGCTGCACACTTCTCATCTCACAAGTTGTTTCCAAATACTGTGGGAGAAGACAGCTGCAACCCACTGGAATTCTCAGATTCTGCACTGTCCTGGAGGCTCAATGTGATACACTAAAAATTATTTTTTAACAGTCCTTGTGAGGCAAAAGAGTCATCTTCTTTACATTTAAACCACCTTTAAGGTACCTATGCAAATACTACAGCAGAATGTTTCTACAGAAATATATTGAATGTTTTAAATTACTGATCATGACTGCCTTTTAAAAATTTCACTCAAGCACTGGATGGAAGACGTGGAAGCAGATCAAGCTACAGCAATGGATAAACAATTTTGCTCTATGTAACTAATTGCTGGCAGAACTGCTGCTGGTTTGGGGCAGCAATGTACCAAACAGAAACACAAGAATTCCACATCTCAGTGCCAGTTGTAAACAAATCCAGGTACTGCACTGAGACAACCCTGAATGTATTTTCACTGTGTGAACATCCTGCCAAGGCAGAGCTCACACTGAGGTGGTGTGGGGCATGAGGCATTTAAACTCAGCTACACGTGCAGCCTTGATCTGCCTGGTTTATGGAGTGGAATGATTTGTCTGGATACCCCAGGGACACTCAAGTCCACATGATTCTGTTACCTGCCATCCTACCTCCCACTGCACAGGGACACTGGTAAAAATCAACTGTGCTCTTGCATTTAGGACCCACATAAAAATAACCACAGCTGGAAACACCAGGGAAGAAAATGTTATCTATGAGTAAAACGTAGGAGTGAAAACAGAAATTCCAAGAAAATAGATGAGTCATGGTAAAGTTTTCTATGCTCAAGGCAGAAGCTTTGAACCAAGACCTTTCAGAACTCAGTTAACCCAAATCCTGTTAAGGACAGGAAAAACCTATTATAGACTAAAGCCTAGATGGACAGCAGAGCATTGTAGGAACTCCTCTCTACACACAAATCCTACCAGCACACAGGGAAGAAGACTGGACTAGAGCCAAAGTACAAATAAACAACAGTTCTTTGCAGAGTTTAAGGAAAATATCTGTGCAGCAAGAGCTTAACTCCTGACAACAACAAGTCCTTCTTAGGAAGAAAAACAGGCAGCTGCTGGAGCAAATATTACAGCTCAAACCCCTGAAGCCTCTGGAAAGCCAGACAAGCAAGTATCAGCCAACAGCAGCATAACAAGACAGAGGAGCAAAACCATTTCAAAGAAATACACAAATATCATTTCACAGGCAGTTTCTGCTCAGATTCTCAATATAATATGCATGAATGCAACTATCTATTATAAAGAATGATTTAGAGAGACCGTGAACCACATACAGTAAAAGTAATATCACAACAAACCCAGAACCTGGGCACTTCTTTTTCATTCTCATGTCTCATTCTCAGTCTTTAGACATGCTCAGTGTGGTAAACAGCACTCCTGAGAACTCATGGTTCACTATCAAGTAGTGTAAAAACTCAAAGCGTACATACAGGACAGGATGATTTTAAGAAAACTTTCAGGACCTAACGTGAAAATTATACAAGTCTGATGCCTGATCTGCAAATCCATGAAA
Source organism: Oriolus oriolus (assembly GCA_013400235.1). Taxonomy (NCBI): domain Eukaryota; kingdom Metazoa; phylum Chordata; class Aves; order Passeriformes; family Corvidae; genus Oriolus; species Oriolus oriolus. Next base: position 241,376 of record VXBT01009028.1, read on the forward strand.
ATGGAACTGAACATGGAGTGGCATCACACTAACTAGATAAGTGGACACAAATTCTGACTTTCCAGCTCAATATTGCATTAGTGTTTTAAACAAGAGAATGTACATACTAGTGGTGTTATTGAGCAAAAAACTCACCTACAGTCCCTGTGGAAGGAAACACCTACCAGCACTTCCCTCCATCATGATCCACAGCTCTGTGAGCACTCATTTACAGCACAACAGAAGATACTTGGATAAACCTGATTTTGATGTCATATTCCCAACTCAGTGCATGATTCCCACGTCTTATAACCGAAACAGTCACCAGCACCACTGCACACTGCACTGACACACAGTCCTGTGTTTTAGGTAGGTTTAGCTAAATGGCTTTTAATAAAAAATGTCTTGCAATCACTCCCATCTCCTGAAGAGTCCTGCAGCTACAGCACAGCTATCAGGGGAACCATTGCCTGAAATCACCTTTGAAAGAATGCCAAGGTTCAAATGAGAAACGAAATCAGCCTGGTTATCACGGACACACATTGTGGTGCCATGCCCAGAATGAGAAGTTAAAGGTCTCCAGGAACAAAGCTGGAAGAGATGAATATTCATAAACACCCAGGACAAGATGAAAAAGCCTTAATTTGGGATAGAAAACAAAAAGAGGGGCGAAAAACTAAAAGCACATCATATTTATACACAGATAGGCTGTTCAATGGGATGTGTCATTGCATGATGATTCCAAGGTTCAGCACTAACAACGTGGAGCTGTTTAGCTGCCTATCATGTGATAAATTAAAACTGAACTGGGAGAGACCCACCTATCAAGCTCTTTAACTTGAAAATATTTTAACACTTCCCAACAGATTACAGAAAAGCATTTCCTATATTTCAATATATTTCCTCAAACTGCAGAACAAGGGTTAGCACACAGAAATCCAGACTCTTAAGGTATGTGTAATCTGACTGATTTGTACAAACTTGTAGTTTTAGAACCTTCTTTCAAGTAATATAATAAAGATCCAGTATGACGTAAACATTCAATGTCTTCATGGTACAAAAATAGCTACAAACCTGATTTCAATTTGTTTTCACTACACTCTACTTTCCTACAAATTGTTTCCAAAACCACAGCCTCTTCTGATGTTAATCGAGTGTTCATTTTTGCTTACACTTTAAAAAGTCTTTCTCTCCTGGGAAGTCACTTTTATATACAAACAACATAAAGTGACACAGACTGCATGCTGGAGATGATTAAGAGAAGGCAGGGTTAAATGTACATCTAAAGAAAGTCACAGATGTCACCCACATTATTTCTATACATACTTAAATGAGCACGAGTCAGCACATGCATGCCATTAGTAGCCTAAAGAGATTTATATTTTCATATTTATGCTGACTGTAGCTCTGAATCGAAAGTAACTGCTGCACCACAGGAGGGTGGACAAGGTTCATTCCCAGAACAAAAGGACACATCTTGAATACATGAAAACTTTTTCAACATTGCTGGATTTTATACACGTAGCTCTATTCTTTCAGTTCTACTGTTACCCAAGGTCGTACATTTGAGCTGCTTTTCCAGGTAAAACTATGTTTGAGAAGATAAATGTACAAATAAAACTTTCCTCTGGCAACACTGACTATTCCTTTTCCCTAAAAAAATGGAGCAGACCAAAAAAACCCACCCAGCCACTTAGAATGATAATTCCCAAACGAGCATTGTAACAAAAAAACCCCAAAACCATACAAAGCACATGACTTCAGACATTACCCCACAGACTGGACTGGTGATTGCTTGAATATCACTGAACAAAGATGCAGAAACTGTAGGAAAAGAACATCTGGACAAATAGAACACAGGAAAACAGGTGATGCTTTTTAGGGGACATTTACTTTCCAAGACCAGCAGCCTTCTCTGAAGGCACAAAGCCAGCATGCCAATCTTGGCAATTTTGTTATGATGTAGCTGAACTTCCAAGAAAAAAAAAAATTATTCAAGTTCCATTACCTAAACTTGATAAAGGTATCAGCATAAATAAAAGTGTCTCTCCTGAAGTCTTAAGAAGTGAAGAGAGAGAAGATAAAGGCCAGAAACTGCAGGCTTTTGTAACAGAAGACTCCAACTGTGGGTCCCAGAGAATTCCTGATGTCTAATCCCAGAAGGAGAAAACAGGCAAACAGCAAGGGTGTCAGTCTGCAGGTAACTCAGAGTTACCAGTGTCTGCTGAGAGTTTAAGCACAAAGCCAGGCTTTGGTTAATGAAGTCAGGACTTTGCAAAAGGGAGTTTCTGGGAGATAAAACGGAAATAAAAATTTGAATCACGTGGTGAAAATTAATCTCAAGTATTCCTACACAAGAATGGGCTATACTGTGAGTCTGAATCTGAAAATATCTGCTCAAAATATTTGCTAGCGCCATTTCCAGCTTTAGAAGTTAATAAAAAGGAAACAGAAATATAGAAACATTAGAAGAGATTTAAGACTCTGGATGAGACCAATCTGCACTCAGTTTTAATACTCTGTAGGTCAAATATACAAAAGAAAAAAGAGGATAATGTACTGAAAATAGTTCCAAGGAAGTCCTCTCCCCAGAATGGAGGATATCCAAGTATCTACTTTCAGAAAATAACAGTTAAACAACATAAAGAGCCTCTCCTTGCACAAAGCCACAACCATCACATTTATTGTGCAAGCACAGTCTCCATATGAGTGCCTACCATCTTCCTACTGTCCAAAAAATATTGCACATCCAACAGTCCAGCTGTTAGACTTTAACAAACCAGACAACAGCCCCAGCAGATCCAGATGTGCAGAAAGAACCAGCAGTAAAACCAAAGAAGTAAAGCAGGCACACAAATGAATGATTCTGTTCAAGACACTTTTCATGTCTCTGCTGGGTGAAATCCACACCATTTTAGCTTATTCACTACCAACACAAAGCACAAGTGGAATCAGCGGCACGCTACATCCCAATCCCAGTAGATGAACATTTACTTACTCCTGGTTCTACTTGAGTTCTATCTGCAATGTCAATATGGACAACCTCAACACTCTTCCATGTGTTTGGATCTAAATTGTGAACCTGCAAAAAAAAAAAAAAAAAAAAAAAAAAAAAAAAAGAAGAAATTATTCCCATGCTGGAATCACCTTGTGCAGTATATGTGTGTGCCAGGGAGTTTTTCAGGATGCTGTAAAGGCAGCATTCTCCAAACCCACCCTTTCTTCCTCTGCCTTTCTCAACGGGAATGATCTCCACAATTACAGTTTAATTCACTCACTAATCAATTTTAAACCAGCACAAAGCCCTCACTTCTTGTGCATTCAGGAAACCTGGATTTAAGATTAAGCTCCACTCATCTATCACATTTGTTAGCGCTAATGAAATCAAGCTCTAATTAGAACCATTACCCATTCCATAATCTGCATGAACTTCTCGAGCTAGAAAGAAGTTGTATAAATTCCAATGGCAAATATGCAGATTCCAATAACCTGCCTGATCTCGTGGGTTCCCTGAATCACAGGACTGCCTTGAGGGTGAACCAGGTATAGTCTGAGAGCGTGTAAAGGTCTGAGGATGCAATCAGCTCCACGCCTGTGCTCTGTCCAGCACACCTAAACTCAGCTACAGCCAGCAGAGCTGTCCAAGAACAATCCCCCTTCTGTGCAGTCCACCAAGAGCTGCAGCTCACCCAGGCACTGGAAACAGACTGACAACTAGTCCTCTCTGAATGGTTTATAAATGTTTGTCACTACAGACCAAAATTTTCCTGAAGTGACACGTGAACCGAATTGACGGTCTGGGGAGGAAAACAAGAACATCACCAGCTGGGACAATCTACAGAGGCAGCTTCAATGTGTAACTACAGAGTGTACACAGATCAACTCCAATGCTCTTGTGAAACCTGTTGTAAAACCTGTTTTCAAATAAACTTGTCAGCCTCGCTATTAGTGGCATGTCTGAGGTAAAAGAACATGAAATTTAAAAAAAGCTTTGCTGAAAAGCTGTTTATGTATTTGCATGAGAATCAAGCATCTGTGTTGACTTCTAAACATAAAAACCAAACCCCTTCTCCTGTCCTTGGATCTCCTTAGATGAGACAGCTTGACCACGTTGCAAGGACTGAAAAATGCCTTTCTTGCTTTACTCACTGGCCAGGCACTGACTTTATGCAGTAACTATCCACCATTACCAGGTATAAAATGCTTTATCTGTACTAATCGTACAATTGTGTTAAGGCTTGACATCCAAACCCCAACTCACGTTCTCTGTTGTTCCCAAATCTGGTTTATGCCAGGTCTCAATTTTTATGAAGAAATCATCTTTCATGTATTCGTTCTGTAAGAATTAAAAGCAAAAAGCACAAGTCTGATTACACCTCTGCTGTAAGGTTAGGTAAATGGTATCTACATACAAGCCACTACTAATTCCCGACTAGCAACACAATCTATTTAAATTACCAGAGAAACAGCCCCCTTACCTACACACAGAAATAGGCACATGATAATCTTAAACTAGAGCAGTGAGTACTAAATTAAAACCAGCCACATTTAAGAAATCCAGCTCTACCTGTGCACACCAACAGAAATAACCCTGCCATTTGCCATCCTGCTTCCTCAACCCTGAAGTTCTTTACCTCCATGTTCAAGTAATTTTCAAATTATTAATCCTGCAGTTAGATGTTATGGTCCAGCACAATTACAATCATAAAGCTGGATCATAATGGTCCAGCTGCCACCAAACCGTACGTCTCAAGGCAATGACAGAGCCCTGCTGATTGCAGAAGTCAGAGGGCACACACCTGGGAGCACAGGTATCAGGATGAGTCAAGCTCAACAGTTCAAACTCACTTGTTATCCTCGTGTCACATCGACCTGGTAACAATCTAAACCATGTTTGCCAAGTGAGCAGATAAAGCAGTTTAACATTTAACTTACAAGTTTTCATTAAACAGGTCACCAAAACATGTAAAATGACATTCAAATCTTAATGATGTGCCTACCATGCACCTTAAAAAAACAAACCCAAATCCTGAGCTGTGCTGATCCATTTAGATTCTCAGTTACCCCATTTTAACTGAGGCAGGAATTCACTTTACAGCAATGGCATTTCAGACAGGCAGGGACTGGCTCCATTTCACTGCTCTTCCTGCATTCAGGGGTATAGAAGCCTCTGATATGGTGCTTTTCCCCTCCTACTTTTTTTAGCATTATGTCTTACCAGGACAGACATTATGCATCTGTAATGGTAATTAAAGGCATAAAAGAAGACATAGAAAATGAAATAATTTCTCTGACAAATTACAGTTCTAATTACAGCCATGTGCAGACAAAGAAAGTAACAGGGAGCTCTACACCAGGAGTCCTAGCAAGGCACATATGACAGGCTGGAGCCAGGCAATTGTAGTGGTAGTAACAGACAAAATATATCTCAAAAAACCCCAATATATGACTGGTAGGATTTCAAATACTCACTGTCACAACTGGTGTCGTTGGAAACACGTGCAATGGAAAGGAAAAGAAAACACAGAGCGTTATTAGGTACAATTGTTTCTGAAAGGTCTCACATATAACAGCACCAACACCAGAACACGCATGGGGGAGACTCACTTGTTCTACAGTAGGGATACGCATTCCAGGCCTTCTCATGGAACACCAGGGAGCCTTCTGGAGCAATCATCCTTACAAACCCAGGGACTTTACTGGGAAAACAAACATGGACAACGTGTTTAAAATTCTGCCAGCTGAAATTCCTCATTGGTTTCTTCCACTCCAATAAGAAAGGCACATTCTACCCAAGCATTTGAGGGGTTATGATGTACGTTGTCACCTGCAGTGAAATACACAGGAACTTCAAACATCTTCCTGATCACGACATATTTAAGAAAAAAATGGGAAAAGTAATAATGAGGTAATTGAGAGTGAGCTGGTGATCACAGTGAAAACTGTGCTATCCTTCCTCTTGCAGAGCAGCAAAGACTCCTGCTGAGGAAGAGCACTGCACAGAGCTCTCACCTCCAGCTCCCTGGCAAGCAGCTCCTGACCTGCAGCACAAATCTCATGCCCCACTCATCTCTAACTCCAGTCTAGAGCAAGCAAACACAATTCTTTCAGCTGTCCCAGACAAGTATCCCACATATTTAAAATCCATCGCATTTCACATTTTCTCACTCACCAGAGCGCTCATGCACAATTCAGCAAATTACAAAGTGCCACAAAAACACAGACAAGTGTCTCAGAATGGCAAACAGTGGAAGGCTACCCCCACCTTTAAACATTTCTTGCTCAATACCAAAGGACTACAACATGCATCAAGGTTTTTCTCACCTCTTTAAATGGTAGATTTTGTGAGTATATTGTCCCTTCTCGCCATCCTCTTCATAAGGCTCGTTTTTTAAGACCTGAATTCCTTCCCCACCTCCTGTTTCGTTTTTGCTGGCTTCTGCCACAGAATAAAGTTGCCCAACTTGATACTGAAAACGAAAGAGAAGTAAAATGTCAGCACTAAAGTTGGCCAAAACTTTTTAATGCATTAAAAAATATTAGCTGCTTCCTGTGAAAATTGGGTAGTACAAAAAAGATTATCAAAGCAAAGTAAAATATCAGCAAAGTAAAATACACCACGCAAAAGATATTTAGTAAACTCTGACAACTTTTTGGCAAACACGTATCTGCAGCTCACAAACACCAGGTCTACACCCAGGTTGTTCACAAGAACCCAACACTTCGGTGCACATCGTAATTGCTATGCTTTATTTTTCCTGTCCTAACAGCAAAGTGTATTTGTCATTCTTTGCTCCATCAAGAAATATCAACTTTGAGTTTACAGCTTTTGAGATGGCAAATTTCCTGCTCTGAGCCTTCCCAAGTCACACTTTCAACCAACTGAATGCTGCCCTTCCAGGACCCAGGAAATGCACACTGCAGAACAAGTGCAATGTTTCCCTCAGAAGCACGTTCAACTCCCAGTCGTGACAGATGTCCTACCGTGACTCTCATTTAAATGTACCTCGGTGCCATTTGAATCGCTGGCTTCAGATCTAGGAAGGCAATTCCTACACCTGTGGCTTCAGGAAAAGGCTTGGAGTCCCTCAGTGCCGGATCAGCAGCAAAGTGCTGCCCCAGGGCTCAGCACACCTCAGGGCTCTGTGCTGCATTTGCTTCCTTGGAAATGCCTTGATCAGAACAGGGCTCACACCTGTGTCACTCATCTCTGTCAGGCAGGGTAGCCACAGCACAGGGAATGTTTGGACCTAGGCTGGTCAGATTTCAGACACAAAATCCCCTCCCACCCTTCAGCCTGAATAAAGCAGGGAGGATCAGGACATACCTCTTGGACTGAGCAAGGTAAAACCACTCGGCTGAAAGAGGAAAAGAGAAAATTCAATAAAATGAATCATTAGACTTCACCTGCAGTTAACAGACACAACGCAGACGTTCAAGAAAGAAGTATCAAAAGGAGCCAATTAGAGTTTTCTCTTCAGAAATCTCTGTGAAAGGGAGGCTTCAGATATAATGCAACAAACCCAAGTGAAGTTCAATGCCAGATATGTTACAAAAGGAAAAACAAGATGTGGAAGATGGAAGAACCTGCACAAAAGAGCCAGGAAATCTGGGGTCTACTTCCACCTCTGTCATAACAACTTTGTGTTATGACAAATTTGTTTATACACTTTTGAACCTACACATTACCTTTACTACCACTGAGGCTACAGTTACTGGACTTTGAAGACATTAGCAGCCAAAAGGTGGAACAGAGAAACAAACCAGCTTGTAGTTTGCCGGCAGAAGCCCTCACGGGAAAGATCTACCCGGTGGCGTGGAGCTCCCGGTGTCACCAGAACAGGGACCCGGGAGCGGGGAAGGGCTCTGGCCCCACTCCGGAGCCGTCGCCAATGCCACCCGAGCTGCTTTCTAAGGAAAAAGGGGAGAAATCCCCCCGGACCCGGCGCGGCCCGTGCGCTCCGCAGGGACCCGCGGCGCCGCCGCCCCGGCACGACACGACCCGAGGGACGGAGCTCGAGGAGCTGCCGGTGCGGGGCCGCGGCTCTCTCGCTCCGGGCAGGGACCGCCCGGCACCGCCCGGGCCGTGTCCCCGCGGTGCAGAACAGCCCTTCCCGTGACGGCGGCACCGGCGCACGGCGGAGCGGAGCGGCCCCGCGCCCCGGGTGGCGGCGGCGG
>VXBT01009028.1:249951-333316 GCA_013400235.1 Oriolus oriolus
GGGGAGCGGGGAGAGGGAACGCGCCGGGGATGGGGGCCGGGCTGGGCCACGGTGCCGGCAGCTCCGGGCACCGAGCGCAGCCCTGCACGGCAGCGGGACGGACCTTCCGCACCGCCTGGCGGGCGGGGACGGGCCCGCGCCGGACACCCCGGTTTGCCCGCTCCGCGGTGTCGTGCCCTCACTGACCGACGCCGCTGCCGAATGGGGTCACCCCCAGCGCCTTCCCAGCGTGTGGGAAGGGAGAAGCTGCCGTGTTGATGGATTTCGGGGAGCCCGGGTCCCTGTCTTGGGTCGCGCTGTCCCCCACGGCCCGTCCCCGCTCTCACACCGAGCACCGTGTGCGCCTCCGCCTGCCTTGGCACCGCCGCTGCCCTGGCGACAGCACCATCGCTCTGCCGCTGCCGGCCACCTCCTCTGGCCCTGTCACGCGGGGGGAAGCTAAAATTCCCTTTTGTAACCTGTTTCAAGCAAAATCCTTTACCCGCCGATCCCTGTGGACTCTGGACTGCTCCTGTACTGCCACGCAAATGGAACCACACCAACTCGCGGCCAATACCGCCCTCTTGTGAGGCCATTGCTGTTCGCCTCCATCGCAGGGCGACAGGAATTAATAACGGCCTGGCAACCAAACAAGGTACGGCCAAGCTGCGGCTTCGACCTTCAGCTGGCATTTAAAAATACAAAATGAAAGGAGTTTGCAGGTCTAAAAGCTCAGAAACGTTGAAAGAAGGCTGAAGCCAGCCCCAAGCGGAGCCCTTCCAGGCTGGAAGGAACGTGGAACACTGCTCCTGGAGGAGAGGAATTCCAGTGGTAGCTCGGGTGCCGGGGCAGTGACACCAGCCCGTACAGGACTGTGTGGCAGGGACAACTTCTACCGAGGCTCCTGGCTGGGGGGCAGGGGGATGGGACCACCCAAGGATACTCTGTGTGTTGAATTTGGCTTTATCCTGGTTTCCATAGCGATTGAAGTTATCCTGTGGCAAAATGATGTGCTAAGAACAAAGCAGCCAGGGAACATAATTCCACTTTGATGTTCTTAAAAATTGCAATTCAGGTAAAACTACAGGATTTAGTTAAAATAATGCATTCTAAATATATTGATTTGCTTTCTAGTTCCTGAGCATTAGCTTTCATTTTTTTCCACCAGTTTTCCACAGCCACGCAGACTTTTGCTTTCCCTCTGTTTGGAACGCACATGCAAACGTAAAACCAGGTGAATTGGAAAGAAAAAGACAACCACAAGCTCCACACTTGTGTTCCTGTGGCACATCCTTTTCCCCAGAGGTGACTTGTGACCTTCTCTGCAGCCCCCCTGGCTCCCCTTTCCCTGGAGAAGCCAGTGTCCCCCACATTTCCTTTGCCAGGAGCCAGGACTGATGAGGCATTTACACAAAGGAGAGCAGAAATCCAGATAAAATTCAGTGTTGCCAAACACTCCTCCCCCACATAAATGGCTGTAAGGAAAACCCTCAGCAGGCTCTTCGTATGGACACATATTTCCATGGAAGTCCTTGAATGGTGACTCAGGCCTGGACTGGCTCTGGCCATGAGGCACAGCAGCGATCAGGGCTGTGCTGGGGCACAGTGGGAGGGGGTTGTAAATCTCTGGTTTCCCCAAGCATTCAGGATTTTCCTTTATTTGGTTTTTTAAAACGCTTGGCAGCGTGCAGTCCCTGCTGCCGCCGCTCCTTCCCCATATGGCCAGCATTTGTCTCGTGTTTGCTCAGCGAGCTGCAGCGTGTGCAGCCCCAAACCCTCTGTTCACAGCTGCATCCTGCCACGCACGGCGGCAGCACCGAGCAGCCGCATCCCGCTGACCCCAGACCTGGCACAAACCACTCGAGCCCAGCTCCACGCCAGCCCCGCTCGAGGAGGGAACGCTTCCCCAGGAGCTGCTCCACGGCAGGGCTCCAGCCCAGGCTCACCCTGTGGCAGAACCAGCGCTGCCACTGGCTCCTGGCTGCTCTCAGAGGCCGAGTGTGCCAAGGTCCTGTGGCCCCAACACAGGTTTGTGTGTTTAGTTTCATGTGTCTCCAGCACCTCCCCTGAGTACAAGGGCACCTTTCACATGGGGGCAGAAGGAAGATTTAACTCATCAAGTTCCAGCTGGCATCGGTACGGGGAGATTCTCTCACCCCTTTAGCACTGGGTTCTCCCACCGGAGGGAGCCGGGCGACCCTAGAGCTCCTCCCAGCCCTGCGTGTCCTTTTGCTGCCAACTACGAGAGAGATACGAGCAAATCCTGGTGCTCCCAGCACCTGCCAGGAAAAGGAAAAGCGATTTCCAGTGAGCACTGGTAAGAGGACCACTATACTGCACAAAAAGGGGAGGAAAGTTCCAGAGGGAGCTGGGTGTCGGCCGAGAGCGGTGAGCCAACAAACACCCTTCCCCAACATCCTTCCAGATCAAGAGACTGAGGCACTGAGAGAACTCATGCTTTAATAGACACTGAAATCACAAAGAAGAAAGGCCAAATGCCTTAGCAATTTCAATAAAAATATGAAAATCTTTTTACATGGTAAATTTCATAATATAAAAAGTTTAATGCTGTCTGGAAACAGAGTTTTAATTTACAAAGAAAGTCCATAGAGGCCAAACATGGCTAACACTGCACGTAGGGAGAGCGAGTGCTGAAGGGCTGCTGCTGGGAAGCCTCTGCTGACCATCCTCTCTGGGTCACTGTCTCCAGTGCTCTTCTGCAGCTGAGGGGACGAGTGTCCACACACACGCGCAGCCCTGCTGGGCAGCATGGCAATGCAATGAACCCAAAACTGCTCAAACCCATTATCACCATCCAGCTGAAACTACCAGTGCTTCCTGACAGATTCACAGACACCTCTGTGGCCCCGGATCTGTTCTGCAACTTGGAAGAGATGTTCACAGAACGAGCTTGCCCTAACGAAAGAAAAGATGGCCTAGAGTGATATGTGTGGGTGTAGCACCCCCTCAACGCTTTTTCCTTGTTTCAGTAAGGTATGATTAAAGAGAAGGAAAACCAATATCAGGCCAGAGGTACAGGCTAACCAACAAAATCAAATTAAACTAGGTTTTGATCACAGGGGTTGTTTACTGTTCCCATTTAGTTGGAGCTAAAGACAGTCAATAAAAAAATCGGAAATCTCACACAGTAAAACATACAGGGCAAAACCGAAACATTCCATGGCCTTGGGGAAAGGTTGCATGTGGCAGGTTTAATGTGAAAGTGGTTAATACCTAATTGTTATTGCTCACTGTATTACGCAGTGTTGTCACTTGTACCATGCACAAATACAACAACGACAAATGCATTAAACCCACAGAAGGAATTCTAATAGCAAATGGAGAACATGTGATTTTCATTTCCTGAATTTCTCCACGTATTGGGCAAACCTGATAAAACTAATTTTTCCTCACAAAGGGGTTGTTTTTCATTCAGGAGGTGGAGGAGTGAGGGACAAGGTGTGCAGTGTCTCCCAGCCACGAGTAAGCATGCATTTCATGGCTCCTGGCAAGCCAATGGAAGTGACCTGTGCCAAGTCAACAGAGACCTATTTCCCAAAAGACTTGTTCTAGTGACACTCACCTTCCATATTTATACAACATCAAATTCCCAAATACTGAACTTTCTCTACATCCAAACCCTTCCCTGCTTCTAATGCTCCCCCCTCCTTAAAAACAACAACAGAAGAACCACTCCCCCACACCCCCCACCCCGATTTAGCTCTGTCTGAAAGCTTTAAGCCAGCATGAAACCTGCTGGAGCACAGAAATGGGTTGTAACAAGATGGCAGCATAGAATTTCTACAGGTTAAAAGATCCTTTAGTTATGGAAGTAAACTACAACAAAGAGGCTTATTTCTGGCATGTTATGCAGCACTACAGGGAGTATTTGCTGTTGCTATAAACAAAAAGCTGCCCACTTCCATCCTGGGTGTTCCTGGGATGTCGTTTCAAGAAGTTTATGCTGGTTAGAAACAGAGCAGGTCACATGAAGTCTCTCAGCAGTCCTGTGACCACAGCAAGTGGCATGACCAACAGCATCACTGCCTCCACAAGGGGCAGACGCTGTGCTGACTCATTTTAGCCCACTATTCTAATTTTTCCTGCCAAATGACACGAAGGTGATGTATAGCACCAAACCATCACAGGAAGATGTCACGTACAGACAAATAACTTGCACCATAATGAGTGGAACAGATTGACTCAACTGTTCTGCTACATTGTGTATGAGTAGGTAACTACTCTTTCTCTCTGCACTGAAAACTTTGGTGATCCCCCTTCCCTTGTTAGCTGGCTGTAACAACCCAGCCCAGTATCCTTTGCCTTTACTGCTTGTGTTCATTTCTTACGATGATAAAAAGGAAAACGTTCTCCCGAAACCAGCAGATTCCAGAATATTCTCATTGCCCTGTGAGTAAGCTGAGCCTAAGCAATTTCATGTTTCCGTATCAGAACTGAATTCTCTGCCCTGCTATCATGCTTTTCCTCCAAGATCCCTAAGAAAATCTCAAATTATCAGATCCACGTTTACAACAAGAGCATCCAGCCATGCTAAGTACAACAATTCTCTGCATCAGCAACGTACCTCTGGTACGTCCACAGAGCCGCCTGCACTCTCCATTCAGCTGCAAGACTGGAAGTTGACTTAAGATCCAGCTAAAACTCAGGGCCTAATGTATTCAGCCTCACAACACCTCTGTGAGGTAGGTAGGTAAATATTACTATCCCCATTTAGATAGAAAGGGAAGACGAGGCACGGAGAGGTGAAGTGATTAGCCTTCAGTCACTCAGCCAACTCTGGGAGTGCAGAATAGACACCAAAAGCCTTGGTGATCCAGTGCTCTGACTTCCTAGCCCATGGCCTGTGAATACCTTGCGTGGATCTGAGCTCACCTGGCGAGGTCGATGCTGCCACATGCCCACGGCTTCAGTGCATGTAAATGATCACTGGGATCCCGATCACATCACTGCATTCCACAGCCACTCAGAAACCATCTCCAGCCTGACCTCTAACTCCTAAACCCCACCTAGCCTAGGGAAGCTGACTGTACACATCACCCTGGGGGTGTTCTCAGTCCCCTTTCCTCCACACGTCAGAGGGCACTCAGGTTCTGCATCCAGCCCCTCCGCTTGCTGCCTCGTGTTCTGGTTCCAGCTGCACCAACAGCTGCTTACACTGGTACACCTGCCCCAAATGAAACTTGTTTCCACACCTGCTCCAAAGGAAACCTGCCTCCACAGCAGGGAAAGGGTTCGCAGACCTGCCTGCGCTGAGCCCTGGCAATGATTTAGCAGGATCAAGGAGGGATTTTTTTGGTCAGGTGATGTCTGAATCACACGCACTGATGTCACATTCTTGCCTGTCATGGAGCTGCAAAATAATGTTCTGAGCTGCAGCATCTGTGATCCTTTTCTGTGCCCACTGAGCAGACAGAGACGTAAGTACTGCCCAAATACTTTCCAGGATAAAAAGTTCACCTTCACAATGTGGTGTGCCAGAGAGACCAGAGCACTCAAGAAAACCAGAACTGGTCTCTCTGACACACACTCACTACCTCACACTCAGGCTCCTCTGGTCTGGTAGGCCCCAAACATTTCCTTTGAGCAGACCAACCAGCAAAGTCTCATCTGAGGGTTTTCCCTCCAGAAAAGTTACCTGAGATGCAGATTTTAGAACGGGGCACCTCTCTCCTCTTGTCTTTGTTTCACCAGCCTCTAAAGGATATAACAGAACTGCCAGATCCTGCTGCTATGGAGTTTTACTGACAGCAGTTTCTGGTTTGGCCAACCTGGCAGGGGTATCTAGAGGCATGTGGTCTTCTCCTCTGTCAGCCTTTGAAAGCAGTCGAGTAAATGGCCCATCTTTCTCCAGGCAGAGACTTGTACATATGTTCTTTGTGGTACACAGGAATGTTCTGCCTCCTCTCCCTTTCCTCTCCAACCCCTGATATGTATAATTTCTGTACAAAAAGCCAGCTGTAAAACTTCTGGTTAAGAAATACAAGGAAGTGGCTTAAAAGCCAGTATTTAATGAACAGACAACCAGATGCTTTGCACCTGCTGCTGCAAATAGTGAATACTATAAAGAACCTGTTAGCAGGTGAGTCTGGCCAAGGTCCTGATAAGGGAAACGAAAACCCATGTGTGTGAGGCCGTGTGCCCCCACAGTGACAGCAGGCCAGCCTGTCCCATCCCTGGGCACTGCCAGCTGAGGGCATGACCACGGCTGCTTAGCTACTGGTTCTGTTTTGGTAAAGGCAAGTGGGCAGAAGCAAATGCTTTAACAAGACTGTAAGTCATCAGCTGGTACTCGGGACATTTCAACATTTGGAGGAAGGGAAAAATCTTCCCGGTGACAAAAATTTATACCCATTCCCAGCTGGCAGCCTCAGGGGACGCACGGCTCCCAGAGTATTGCCAGGTGAGGAATGAGCTGATGTCATGGCATTTGTGGTTTCAGGGCATCTGTGTCCATTTGGAGGGATCTTCTGTGGCGAAGCAGCAAGGTGCTGCCCAATAGACAGGTCCTTCAGTTCCAGCTTCTCTGCACTTTCTTCTTTGCTGTGCCGTGGAGATAAATTGAGCAAGCTGAGGACATCTTTCTTAGAAGTCATTGTTCCAGGAGCTCCTCGGAGAATCTTTATTGGGCCAGTGGAGTGGTGGGGAGTGCTTTGCCAGAACATCTTTAAGTTGTGAATTGCTTGCACTTTTTCATCGATGGCAGCCAATTTTAATTTGTCTATGTCTGGGGCATCAGCTGGGCTTGAGCGAGCAGAACCAGCTGAGGAATAAGAAAGAGCAGGAGATGGAGTGCTGCCACCAGGAGACTGATGCCCTGAGCTCGGAGAGATATTTCTGGGTGATTTAGAAATATGAGCACTATAAGGAGAGCTGGGGTACTTGAGTTTAAAGGGAGGCTGCTCAGTTAGGGAGCCATGTGAATCACAACCTGGAGATGGCTGCCCACTGTACTGGCCTGTGCCTTCTCTGTTTGACATCTCTGATGTTGTGGGGCTGTTATAGCCAGAGCTCACCTTCTGAAGGGATGAACTCCTCGTTGGAGGCTTTGGTTTAATTGCAAGAGGTGAGGATTGATTCCTCTGGCTGGAGCTGACGGGCCGGCTGAACGCGCTGGTCTCCGAGGAGCGGAACGCGGACACGCCGGCCGGGCTGGGAGCCCCATCGTCCGAACTGTTGCTCTTGCTTATCTGGCTGCTGCTTCTCTGCAGACGTTCAACAGCAATGAGGTGACTCTGAGTTTCCTCCAGAATTTTTTGGGCCAGCTCTTGCGGATCAAGCTTTGGATTACTGTCCTCCTGGGATTTGACGGTGCTGTCAGTCTCAGTGCTAGACTGGTCCGATTCCCCAGTATCAGAACTTGCAAGTTTCCCAACTTTCTGGAAAGGTGAATTTGGGCTGGGGATGAGAGTCATTTTAACAGGAGAATTTGGAGTACTTATGCTCCCTTTGGAGTTGACGGACACTTTAATGCCTCCATTCTGACTAGTTTTGGGCTGTTTGTGATCAGGGGAAAATCTTGGTTTTATGTTTTCTTGGTAATTGGCCAAAGGCTCGTTGCTGATTATAGAGAAACCTTCATACTCTTCCTCATCTTTGCTGGCTGCAGTGGCTTGGGGTGACAGCTGGCTCTGAGCTGCAGACCTGTGTGGATAGATATTCTTGGGCCTCTCATAGTCCTGGCGTCCTCTGTGTCCTGCCCCATCCAGCATGTTCTCTGGCTTGGAAACAAAGCTCATGGAAGAAGCAATGGAGCTCAGGCTGTACACAGAAATGGCATCTGAGGCAATGCTGTCTGGACAGGTAGGCGAGAATGGAGGGTTTTGATACTGGGGTACAGGGTTGGAAACAGACTGAGCAGAAGCCAGTGACTCCAGTGACGAGGAACTGTCCAGGCTAAGGCGCTTGGGCAGCTCCGTAGAATCTAAAAAAGAAAAGACGAAAGTATGTCCAAACATGTCCCTAGATACACCATAAAATCAAATTAAACCAGGTAACATTCTATCAGAATTAAGAGCAAATGCCCTCAAGGCTCTTCGCTACCTCAGAACAACCAACTACTGCTTGGGTAAGGAAAAAGAAGTGCACAGCCCAGGCAAGAACCTCTGTCCAGGTATCCTAGATGGAAGTTGTCAGTTCATTATCATTTTATATCTCGAAACCAAGAATGAGTTCCATGCCCTCCAGTCGCTGGACTCTTATCTCCAGCTTCTGCTCAGACAAGTCTTTCCCATACAAAACCAACATTTGCTCCAGTCTCTGATCACATTAGGTCTGTGAGACACGTGTGTGATGTGTGACCTCTGCAAAGGTGCGAGTGTGAGATTTCAGCAGAAGCCATTCTGATCAAATCATCAGATGACGCAAGAGCAAAAACTACTCTAAGCAGCTTTACCAAAAAGTGCCAGCAAGGATTGTAGAGCAAAGTGCATGGTCCTCCTGGTAGCTTGTTTCCCAGTTTTCAGAATGACCTCCTCTTGGCCAACTTCACAAAGGTCAAAACCTGTAGTGGGACACGGAACAGAAAATCACAGCTCACAGAAAGACCCTCTGTCTCAAATAAGCGTAATCTCATTTATAACACAGGCAGAACAGAGAGATAGGACAGCCTGCAGCACCCTTGGAAGGATGACTTCACCTCTCAGTGCAGTTTGCTGTCTATTATTTATTACTGTTTAGCACACCTTCTCCAGGTGTTGGGAGCTTTGTGGCGCTGGACTGGGAACACACACACTCATTAACAAATCACTCCTATCTACACTTCTTTAGTTGCAAATTATTTGGAGTCGTCGGGGAATGATATACCAAACACATCTCAGGGGACAGGGTCCCACATGCCAAAACATTTACTATTAATTCCAGGTTTGCTCACAGAAATGGAGCTGAAGAGCACAGACCTTGGAATATGGCAAATGCAGGCTGGGCTGCAGGAGGCAGACAAATGTGAAGCTGCAAGTTGCATCACTGCTTCAAGCCCCAACATGAGACACCAGCAATGGGTTTAGAGAGACAACAGAAAGAAGTGTTTTCCTACCTAGAGCTGCCAGAAACTCATGACAGCCAGGCAGCCTCCAGAGCTGGACACTGATGGAGACCTGGATTGGTGCAGAGGGGAAATCTTGCTCCTTCTCTCCTGCCTGAAGTTGAACCAGGACTTGATGCAGCTGAAGACAGCAATACAGACATTAGCCATTCCTTACAACTCACATCACTGCTTCTCTTACAGCCACAGATAAGGCAATGCCCTTTCCCTGGACACTCAGTTCAGCTGCTGCTCCTGAACAGAGCAGTGAGATGGGAAGGTCTGGGAAGAAGGACAGTTCAGGGACAGCAACATCAGACAGACTGGAACAGCAGCAAAGGCAGGGACAGACCAGGGGTGAGGGCTGGGGGGTGGCCAGTGGAAACTGAGCAAGAAGTAAGCACAGCAGGAACATCTGTGAAGGGAAAGAAGAGGAAAGAGATACTCTGGGGCTGCTGCTCACAGAAATATACTAAAGCCCATTCCATGACTGAGCCACACTCCTTATGCAAATCCTAAGAAACTCATTAACTGGGCAGAACAAGTCATATGAAACCATGGAAGACTTTCCTAATGTCTCCATGGCCTCCAGGAAAGAAGTTTCTCAACTGTGCCCAAGGGACAGGAGTAGCAAGCTAGAGAGAAAATGTGTTTATGAAGATCTGACACAAATTAAGATGCCAGGATCCCGTGAAATTCACCAACACAGCCAGGGGAGCGAGGATGGAAAGCCATTAATCAGGGACCAGCTAACCTCAGGACCACCCATCTCTCACAACCCACAAAAGCTTACACAGGCCTTTTTCCACAGTAGCTCTGTGGAGCAAATCCCAGGCCTGAGAGCGGGTGCAGACACGTTGCAGCACAGGGCATGGGTCTGCAGTGACTCTGGCATGTCACCCTGCACCGCAGTGTCATCCCCGTGCACATCATACTCACCATTCCCACCACATTTTTAACAGCCTTCGGGCAGCAGGTAACAAGAAAGGAAAAGAGGAGAAAAGAACATGGGTTACTCTGTGCTGCAAAGTGCCTGTGCTGAGGAACCTTGCAGGGACACGTCCGTGTGCGAACCAGCACCCTGATTGCAAGGTGCCCTGTCCAGAGAAAGAAGGGAGCAATGGGAACGGCCTGAGCTGTGAATCCAACAGCGTGGGAACAGGCAGCTGGAATCTGGGAGTGCCCAGCTCATGACAGCTCAGACACTTAGCAGGCAGACACTCAGGCCAACCCACACTCTGGCAGGAGGCTGAACATAAAACAGCACTTCTCTCGTCTCCTCTGGGACACAGTACTGGCGCTCAGTGCAGTCAGCAATCCCTAACTTTTCCTTGCACATGCAGTAGTACTGAAGTTCTCTCTTTCGTGGCTCCTGCCTTCTCTTTTGCACTCAAAAGAAGCATTTTCTATCCAGTGCAGCCACTCAGGCTCCCACCTTGCTGCTTCACTAATGCCAAGAGCACCTGCTCCCCTGTGATGCCGGTCACCCAGTCCGGAAAACCACTGAGCAGCACGCACTGACTGAAATGTATGACATCCTGCTTCTGTCTGGAACAAAGCCTGCTTTCCTCTGGGACAGGCAGAGCCCCAGCTGCTCACACCATGACTGCTGAGAGGCAGGAGAGGAAAAAAGCAACAACCACAGAGGAGGGGAGAGCTGAGCTGAAAACCAACATGGAACAGGGTAGACTGGTGCAAAAGGGAATTCTGCCAGGGGTCTGGGCTATGGAAGAACATTTGCAAACCCGCTGCAATATCCCTGCCAGTATTTAGTCTTATGGGGCAGTGAGGAAAGGGTGAGTGTGTCTTTTGTTACTTGTGCACAGCCAGCTAAATGTTTTTCCTTGGATAATTTAATTATCTGAGGCAGGGCAGCAATCATGAAGCCACCTCATTAGCACTCCAAGGCATTTCGAGCCATGGGAATGCTGTCCTCTCCTCCTCACACCCCTCAGACCTGGCCTCCCTTGGGTGGCCATGAGGGAGATAACTCTGCAGTTAACCACACACATCTCAGGCACTGATGAGAGCCAAGGCAAGAGGCAGAACACCATCAAGGATATTGGCCACCAGGGTCATTAGAAACATCTCATACTCTGCTGCAGATCCTAAGAGGATCCTAACAGGAACCCTTTCCTTGGAGCAGACTCATCCCAGCGGGCTGCCAGAGCCACTCAGTGGGTAACAGAGAAGCTGGGGCTGTTGTCTGGCTTTTTGTGCAGACTCCACGTGACCGAAGGAAGGGCAGCCCGACACCACACAGAGCCAGTCCCAGCTCCCCACCACAGTATTGCCTGGAATGCTTCTGCATGGGTAAAGGGGAAAGACAGTGAGATACAGGCCCATTCCCTGTGTGAGTGTGTCCATGTACTAAAGCAGGCAAACGATGAAGAGAAACCTCATTACAGGAGCACTCAGGACAGTAAGAACCATGGAATGGAAAGCAGCCAGGCTGGTGGCGCAGAGAAAGGTCAGGTTAGGCTAGGCATGCTCCAGAGACTGGGGAGAGGGAAGAGTGTGAAGGAGGTTGAGGGGAGCAGGGAGAAGTCCCATCACCACAGGTAGCACTGCCCTTCTCCTAAAGACCAGAAATCCTTTCTGCAGAGCTGTGAGCACACACAGGAGCAGCACGGGCTCAGTAAGTTTTCTTTCAGACCTTGCATTGTCCAAAGTCAGCCACTGGGACTTCAGTAAATACAGTGGACAAAGAGCAGCCAACATGGGTCCTAGGCAGGATGGCCAAACAGCAGTTAGGGGTCTGTTACTCAGCTCCCCCACACTGTAGGGATCATCCTTTCGCTTGTCACTGAACGGGGAGTCCCAGGGCCATGCAGCCCAGTAACCCACCTGCATATTTTCCTTCTGGACACACACTTTCATTCACACAAACAGGCAAGTTTAGAATTTCAACCCTCAAGTCTCCTAGCAAGCTCTGGGTTGATAAACCATGGCATCAACCATGTATTTCTGAATTTACTGACCTGGGAAGAGCCATTTGGAACCTGGTACTGGAGGAAAATCTCCCAACTCACCCTGTTGATAAGCTGCTCTCCTGTTTCTGAAGCTGTGATAAGTTTACAAAGTGCCTGAAGTGCAGGGTTAGGCAAACCTGAAAAACATCAGCAGAAACATCTGTATCTGTTTTGTGACTGCAAGAAATGCAACAAACCTGAAAAGAAAACACACTCAGCTAATTCCTAAAACCCCTCCCCCACATCACTGCACAGCTCTGGAAGCAGCAGCAATTTCCAGAAAGCAAAAGGTCTTCCCACTTTCCATCTGATGACAGGTTTCCTGACTGAGAGCTGGGAGAGAGGAACAGTCACATCATGCTAACTCGACCCAGTAGCAAATGATTCTCATCTGTGGCAAAATTTTCAGTTAACATTTACTTTTAGAACTTCTTCCCAGTCCAATATATTGATTTCATTGAAGTAAAACATCCCTGCTTCACATGCTGACATCACAGAAAGGTGGGAAAGGCTGATGTCTGCCTGGTCAGGGCCCACAGCTGCCTCCTCTCACCTAGAAGGGATTGGATGGTGGTGCTGCACTGCTGCAGCCGGTCCCCAGGGTCTGAGGTTGGGAAGAACACTGCTGCTGGGAGGCCGCTGGCTGGCGGATCCAACCGAAATCCCACTGCTGTGAGGAGCGCCTGCCAGCCTGGAATGCCACCAACTTTATTCTCCACACTCTGCTGGGAGGTGTACATGGAGTTGTGCTGCCCGTTCTGGATTCGCTGCAAGGATTTCTCCACCTGTGGGGAAATGACATGGCTTATTGTACAAGATATTGTTACTGACTGCCTCTTTTTATACCAAGAGACTGGAACAGCAGGCTGGGGTCAGCAAATCCAAGGTTGATCCTGGCCTGTCTCACACAGGAGGACATTAGTGCCTTGAAAACAGAAGCTCCAGTAACTCAGCATTCGCAGTTGTAACATCACAGTGATGAGTGTCAATATTCTCTGGGACTCTGGGAACAATAATGCCACAGGAAACAAAGCAGCAGTTTGTTTGGGATTGTTTCCTGTAAGCCTGGCAGCTGCATTTCTCCCCAGAAGATGACTCACCTTGGGGTTCCAGCCTGCTTATTACCAGACAAAGAGCCTGCAGCCACACGGCAAACAGGAAAGAGAGGTGAGTGTCCACAAACCCCAGCAACTGGCAAGACCAGCAACGTTCACAGGTTTCCATCATTCTGTGGGTACTTCACACTCCTGGGAGACCACAGATGATGCATTGGGAAGAAAGGTATTAGAAGTCATGAGTGATCATTCCAGCCACCTGGCAGTTGGCTCCAGTCCCGCTGTTCCCCAGGACAGGCTGGTGGCACAGATGGGGACAGAAGGGCCTCTTATCTTCCAAATATGCAGAGACAGCAGTGACTGTGCTCTGTGTTTCCATGACTGCCATGTTCATAGCTATTTCCCTGTATAAACAATTAATCCCAATGCTTACCTCTTAAGCAGAAACCCAATTCAACAGCTAATCCAAACCAGATGGGTCTGGGGAGGATTCTGTCACAATCTAAGATTTTGCTTACTTTGCCTCTTTTTGCACTGAACACTTCCTTAGGTGTCCCAGTCTTTCCACACTGACCCAGAGCTTTGCAAGAGGCTGCGTCATGGCAGGGGAGAGGGGACAAAGGTATATATATATGTATTTTCAAGTGGAAGTGGCTGCACATCAGGGTGCTGCTGTTCCACTCATGGTTTGCAGATGCATGCCCACAGGTGAGGGTGTCTCAGGACTAGATGGGCTGTGGCTCCCCTCGTGGTTGTGACAGAGCTCCCTTTCCCTTACCAGATGAAGCAGGACACGCAGAGCATCCCGGGCCCTTTCAGGGTGCTGCAGGATCTCAGTCAGGGCCTGTCCTACCAGCGAAGAAGGGCTGTTCAGCTTCATATCACTCCCAATAAGCATGAAGCCTGCAGGATTCAGAATGAGAGACAGTCAATCTCCTGTAGTTATGGAAAATGTTCAAACCAGACACAGATGTCCTCTGCCCTCAAGACTAGTGAACGATGGTTCACTGCACCCTGCATGGGGACATTCTCTTCCCAGAGCAGCTGCCCACTCCCTGCCCAGTGGTGCAGACTGAACTTCCAGAAAGTTTCTAGATACTTCTTACTGTCCCCTGATATTAAATCAATCGCATCTTCCTGTTCAAGCAAGCAGAAAACCACTGGATTGCAGCTAAACTTGTCCAGGCATGCTCCAGGTCTCCTCTAGAGCCACAGAAATCAACACATGCCAACAGTAATTGTAGAACAGAACTGAGAACATGGAAAGTTTTTGCTGTCCTGGTCAGAAACCTGTCTTGGCTCATGCACCATTCAATGCCAGACTCCCCAGATGTCAGCACAAAGAGCTCTACATTTCCCTTCTCATTCCCAGAGCAAGGATGCAGCTGCTCCTGGCTCTGGTGCTCTGTTCAAGACTCAGTACCAAGGGTCAGAGGTGGAAGTCAGGGATTGTGTGTGATGAACTTGCACAGTACTATGGAAGGGGCAGTACTGAGACAGCCTGAGCAGCTGAAAGCCTCTGCTTGCTGGCGATGCCAAGCACCATGTCCATACTCGCTCTTTTTTACCTAGGAAGTGGTCACTTCTGGGGCTTTTTAGTGCTCTTTTCTTTTGAGACAGAAAAATCTTGGAAGGAAAATAAAATCCCAGCTGAACTGTGGACTGTAACCTAAACTCAGCTCACACCTGGTACTACCTGAACCACATCCTAACGCTGGACTCAACATGCCTGAAATCATTGTCAGCCTGACTCATTTTAACAAGTTGTCCCTCCTCCAGCCAAGTGAAGTTCACACCAGAGCTATATTCACCACAGTTTCCTGAGCTAAATAATATGGTTCTGCTGCCTGTGCAAAAATCAATTTGAGGAACGCCTGCAGCTTTCAAAAACCAGGCCTCGTGCCAGGAAGAAAAATTAGGTTATCTGCACATATCTCTGTAACAGCATTGCTGAACTCCAAGACTTTGTCATTCCAAATCTCAACGTACAGATCTAATTGAAAGGGAGCAAGCACTAGCAGTGCACAAGGAGCTGACACTGCTGAGACATTCCCAGTGGAAGCAAGGGAAACCTTTCTCCTAAAAGGAACAAAAGAATAAGCCCTACAAGGTTTATGTCACAGAAATCACAGCTACTTGCTGCTCCTGCTTCTAGCAGCACTACTCCTGCCTCCTGTTGAAGTGTCACTAAATTCTCCATTAAATTCTCCTGTATGTGTGCTCCAGCTGACTCCATCCCAAGGACACAGGAAGCGTGAGCCTGGAGATTTCAAACATAGAGAATGAGTTGTTGTACTGCACTTGATTTCTTTCCAGTCATGAGACACATTTCACCTCACAACTGCTTCCAATTATACCCAATCCATACCCACCTACTGTGCACAGTGAAATGCTGATGAGTCCTGTGACACTGACATTCAGCCACACTCAGCTGAATCGGGGTCTGAGACACGGGGGCTGAATTCCGGGAAAGCACAGGGCACATGCTGCTCTCAGTTCCCTGCCAGCACTGCTCCTTGCTTCGCTCCTATAGTTTGGCAGCTCCCTAGAAACCACATCTGATTTGTCCAGAAGAAGACTGTTCCTACCTGCCCAGTTGGCCGGATGGGAGAACTGCTTGCTGCTCTGCACGGTTTTCATCGCTTCTCCGAGGGCTGCGCTGGCTTTCATCCCGTTTAACAGAGAGGAATAGAAGGCGTGCACAAACATTTTGGAAGCAGCCACGGGAATGGGCCAGAGTGACACAAGGACACATTGAGCCCCAGCAGCCAGGAATGCTCTTGTCAAGCCAATGACTCCATCAGAAGTGACTTTGCTGTTGGACTCTTGGTAAGAGCCAAGAACCACTAGCTTGACAGGAAGACGCAGATCCAGCACATCAGCTGCTGTAAGCAGGAACTCCTGAAGAGGAGGGCAGTCCGAGATGCTCTCCACGTCACTGGCATCATCCTGCATCCTAAGAGATTCTGGGATTGTGTAGGGGTTCCCAAAAGAACTCTTGCTGCTGGCTGGATTGCTGTCAGTGTTGGGTGTCAGGACCAAAGCAGCCAGCTTCCAGGAGACGTGGGTTGCAAAATGGACACATTCTGCCTGAGTGAGGGCACTCATGACTCTCTCTTTTGTTGATGAGCTGCCGACTAAGGGCTGGCAGCCAAGTAACTCAGATACCATATACGCTTCCTCTTCTGCAGAGGGCATAGGTCCCCACAGCCACCTGTCCATAACTGCTGAAGGGAGTTTGGGATTTCCTATAACAGCTGCCATTGAGGTAGAACTGGAGTAAGCAGGAGTATTCTTCCTCACATGGGACTACACAGAGAAAGAGAAAGAGAAAATGGGGTTCAAAGATCCAGTTTTTATGGTGCTGGTAATAAAATATCCTGTCCCTTTGGCTCTAAACAGAAGTCTGGTTGTCATAATTACAGGAAGACTGCATTTCTTTAGTTTTTTCTGTTTAACTATTCCAAGGAACACCTCCATTTGAGTCTGGTCAAGACTTCTATCCCTAGATCTTGGGTGAACAGATGGGTAAGAAGAGAAAGCAACAGATATAGCCCAGGTCCCTTTGAGGGCTGCAGCAGAGCTAAAAGCATAAAGAAGATTCCAGGTTCTCACATTACTGCAATCACTCACTAAGTGGTTTCTCATACCTGTATTTCCAAGATCAGTGTCAGCACTGCCAGCAGCAGGTGCTGCATGCAGCTGATACTCAATGGAATAGCAATAATGCTGACAAGGTTCAGACCCTTTTGCTGTTCCACTGATTGTGTTTAACCCAGGACAAACCAAGATGTGCAGCAAAACACTGCCCAGTAACAGCAGATGTGACTTGGCGCATTCTCCCAGAGACGTGGGCATTAGAAATGCTGCTGCCAAACCTCAGCATGAAGATACTTCTGCAGAATTCACCTGTGGGATTTGCCTTCCCTCATGGCTTTGGTGTCCTGAGACATTAGTGGCCTTCCCCACTCAGAACACTAAAATGGAGGTGAACATACCAGCAATGTGACAGGACAGTCAGCTTGGCAAGGAAGCTCAGCACAGATCACAGACACCTACATCTCTGTAGTCTGCCATGTAGTTCCACACCCAGCACATGCAATCCTTTAGAGGAGGATATCCAAATGATCCAATCCCCTTGTCCTTCCTGGCATGCCTGGGGCTGTGATTTTGTGCTGCAGGAACTACATCAGAACCTACTTCAGAGCTGTGGTGCTCAGCGTGCTCCTCAGGCCCAGGGCGGCCTGTTTGTGGTTTCTGTTCTTGTGTCTGGCACAGCAGGACAGAGCTGCTGCTTTCTGAGCATGTACCAGAACCTGCACCCACAGGAGAGGTTCTGTGAGAGAGGTTTCATAAGCAGTGTCAGACCTTGGAGCTGGGATTCAGTGACTGGATGGATGGCACTGCAATGAGGCTGAAGCGCTCATAGAGGTACTCATTGGAGGAACTGCCCTTCAGGAGAGCAAAAGGAATGAGGTACAGTTCTCCCTCCAGAACCAGGATCAGCTGACGGTGGCGGCCGACAGGCCCACTGGAATGCATCAAACCCTGAAAAGAAAGGAGAGAGAATTAGTTTGGCCCTTTCACTCCACCAGTGTCCCCGCCTGCACTTCCCAAGCACCAGGCTCTAGCCTGACCCCACGGCGAGTTTGGAAACACCCACATCAGAACCACACTCTGTGTGACAGATGAGCACATGTCCTGTGCAGCTGGACTGCTGCTCACCTATGCTCAGCCAGCTCCACTGAGAGGAGTGAGTGCTGAGCACTGTGACCCTTACGGTCTGGTCTGGGTCATCATCCTGGCCTCAGCCCACGTGGGGCCCAGCCTCACCCTGCTACTGCAGCTCCTTCCACTCCAGCCTGAAACCTCAGCTAACCCCAGCCACCTATGTCTTGTCAGCATTGTCATCACGTTATGCTTTGTCAGAGAATATTCTTTCTGATACTGAATTTCTAAATAGCCATTTCCTCTGAAGAGCGAACAATCTACAAACAGATTGTGTCCATGGCCCACACTTCCACACACTTGACACAGTCAGCAACCCAGAGTCACCAAAAGATCTAACCAGAAAGCATCTTATGGATGGAGAAGCGAAGCAGAGAGATTAGTCAATAGGGAACATGCAGCTGGGCACAAAAAGTGGCAACTGCTCCTGGTCCGATGTAACTGTGGAAATTTATTAATCTAGTGTATCATAAAAACAATTAGTTTTCACCCCAGGAAAGAGTAACTTCAAAGTACTGAGATTTGCTCCACCTTAAAGACTGGCAGCCCACAAAAAAAAAAGTATGCAGGACTAGATCCTTGTCTCTAGATTCTCAACTAGAGATGGTCTCTAAGGCCTCTTCAAACCCAGACAGACCACGCTTCAGAAACCACCCTCAAGCTGTCTGTTCTTGCTTTCCCACACTTGAGAGGGTTTTGGTAAGTGTCTGTGCCAAAGGCTTACTCCTTCCATGGGTCCTATCAGTAAATCGTAGAGAGCACGGAGTGGGGGCTTGGTGAAAGAGGTCTGCCTCCGTGGAAGTGATGATGTTCCATCCTTAACAGGAGACATGGTACTGCTGAACAGGCTGGTCATGCTCTGGCAGCTCCTGCGGGCAAAAGCCGAGAGAGAGGTTAGCTGCAGGAATCTGAGCTGCCCTGTGGCTGCCCTGACTTCTGACAGCGACATGAGCCAGGCCATGTGATCCAGGGGACTCTGCTCTGTAAGATGGTTCATGGGAGGACTTCAGTGAACAGTGACATTAACGGCAGGAAGAACCAGCTGCAGACAGCATATGACATTGCTATGGAGTTTCTCTACACACTCCAGTGCCTGAAGTGCTGTTGCCAGTTGCTCCTGCACACCTATGGGTGGTAGCAGCTGTGTGCAGGCAGGCATGAGACCCACTGACAACTGACCACAGTCACAGGAGGACTTGCACTTGGGTTGTGCACCAACTGACCTAGTGTGATACCAGAGGAAATGTGACAACAGGCAAGCCCACGAGACATCAAGATTCTGCCTGCACTTCTGCCACTGCTGTGCAACACCTGGTGCCCATGTCTGATATTCACACGGAATTCTGCATGTGATCTCCTGCATCAGAAGCCGCAAGTCACTGCCCTGCTGAGGAAATGAAGTTGCCCCATTCTGGGCTCACTAGTCCAGCAGCTGTGCTCCCCAGAAACGTTACCCTTGGCTTGGGGCCACGAACAACTATTTTATGTGGAAAGGGTAACTTTCCAGAAAGCTGTAGCAGGTGGACTTCAAAGAAAAGGTAGGCAGGCCTGGGACATACCCCAACCCTTTGTGACACATACCAACACACAGCCTCAGAAAATTGCATTTTCCCTTCTCTTTCCCTCCTCAGCTGCAGCAACCAGCCTCCTGACCCAGCTAAAAACCATAGTTCTCTGAAGAAAAAAATGTTCTTACCACCCACAAGGAATTTCCATCTTATGGGCACATAGGCATAACCTCAGAATGTCAACAGAAGCCTGGTGTCTGACTGCCCATGCTCTCTGACCCAGAGATTCCAGTGACAGTACCAGTATGCTGCTGCTGCTGCTTAGAGCTGCTAAAAACTCATCTGGGGGATTTGTGCAACAGGGGATCAGCACAGGCTTGGCGCTGCGTGCTCCCCTCAGACCCATCTGCCCTGCTTCACTGCGGCACCTGACTGAGCCAGCGTGCTTGGCAGGGTTCAGCTTCATGGAGCACAGATCTGAAAATCGGATCAGGAAAGAAAATCTGTGCAGGGATACCCCAGTCCTCCCTCAGGACCTTGTGCCCTGATCCACCCTGCACAGCTCGTTGCCAGCAGGCAGCACTTGCCAGCCCCACAGCCCATGTTCAGCAATTGTTACACACTCATTTACTGCAGGGAATAGGGGCTTGATTACTTCAATCAGCAAAGCCCTCCTGCATCTTGGGTTTCCCAGCCAAGCAGCTCTAGATTTATTCCTTCACCACTCGGATTGCTTTTTATGAGAACAAAACCAAGGAAGCACCATAAATCTCTCACATCTCCTGCCTCTGTGTGTGGGTGTGCACACAAAGAGTGAGCAAATCCACAGGGGAGGATGGATAGACTTCTTGTTGCAGGTGGAGCTGACCAGGAGCCCTGGCCAGCCCATCCTTTCCTCCCAAAGAAGCCAACAAAAGGCTCCAGGTGCACTGATGATTTCTACTTTGTTCTTGCAATGCAGAGGATCCCCTGATGTCTGAACAGTGAAATCTCTCATTTGGAAGCCTCTGCTCAGACTCTGCAGTGCTGCTGATTTATAACCCTTTGTACAGGCAGCCTGGCTTGCAGCAAGCCGAGAAACAGCACAAACAGCCCGGGCTTAGCTCTGCTCCCTCCCTTTGTCTTGGAGATGCAGGAACAAAGCAAAGCCTCAGAGAACAGGGGAGAAAGCTGTGTTGTGCAAGCCTTGGGTCAGACTGACCTGGCTAACCAGCAGCCTCACAGGTGCTGGCTCTGCCTGCTGAGGATGAGTGGCTGGGCCCAGGCAGGAAGGAGGGGTTCACCCCAGAATCAGCACGGAGCTGCTCCTGCCTTGGCACTAATTAGGACTTTGGACAAGTAAAGTATTCCCCATTGCCAAGCACAGCCATTGGGAGGGCTGGGAGTCAGGCCTGGTGCTGCAAGGGTCTGACAGCCTCGGGAAGCTGGATACCCATCCACCCTTCCTCAAAGAAACTCTTCCTAAAAATGCAGCCCTAAATCCACAGTCAGGGCCTTTGACACACACATCGCACAAAGCTGTGGGAAACTCCAGGAAACAGTCAGATCTGAGCTCCCTGTGGATCCTTTCAAGGATCCACAAGTATCTCCAGAACCCACTAGTGGTTGCAAAAAACCCACAGCCCACCCAGCACTCTCTGCCAGGGTGGTCTGCATGTCGGCAGCTGCAGCACTGCACCCTGGATGGCAGAGAACCACCACAGAAAGGACTCCCCAGCCCCCCAGGGATGCCCCCATCCCTCTGCTCTGGAGAGGGTCAGCTCTATGGTTCTCTAGGGCAAGCTGTCAGGCCCTGAGGGCAGTAATAGGCTTCAGTGACCCTGACCAGTTTGCCCCACCTAAGGAGCAGAGAAAATAGAAGCTGCAAGAGGACATGAGCCACTGTGGCTATCTTGGTGGCTGTACCTGTGGCATCCTCAGCTCAGACAGCCGTTGCCCAGTCCTGAGATCACCACAGTGTTCCTTCAGTGCTTCTTTCTCCTCTGAAGTTCATTTATTCTCAGAAGTTTCCTAAGTGATCTGCCAACCCTCCAAGTTTGCTTTTCTAAGCAGAACTGCCAAAAAATCATACTATTCTCTGCTTAAAAGCACCTACCCTGAATTCAGGGCTCAGCAAGCCAGCTGCAAACAGATGTGGCAGTGTTAGCTCCATCCCCAGACCCCCAGTATACCCCCCTCCACTGGCAAAAGGAGAGGGGCAGGCAGGGAGGCCATCCAGCAGTGTCTCCTCATCCTTTCACCTCAGTGCTCATGGCAAGAACATCACAGATCTGGCTGCATGTGAATCACCGCCTGATTCTCTTCTGAGGGTGCTTTTAGTTAAAAGCCCAAGGTGCCCCATGCCTGGGCTGCTCCTAAGAGCTGCAAACTACTTACTTGACAAGACACCTGAGCTAAGCTTCTAGGTCTGGATTCAAAGTAATGCACGTGGCTCCTGTGGAGCAGAAAGACAGAGATGCTGCATGGTTGGCCACTGCAGTGTTCCTGAGGATTGGCATTCCGTGGAACAGAATCACATCCTATTTCCCCCTGTAATCAGAGGGACAATCTCCTGTCTTTCTAAGCCTGATGAATTAGCAAAACATCTCAGCAATTCTGGGGATCTGCCTGTGTGATCCAAAACTAGCAAGTACTCATAGTCCTTCATCAGTGCAGCAGCTTGAACAGATATGCTTGTGGATTCTGAGAAGAAAACCAGGCCAGTTGCTGGTGCCAGCAGGCAGCTCCCAGTTCTGTGGGGATGCTGTAACAGTTCACAAGCTTCAGTGGTGGCTCACAACACTCCAGGCTGATCACATTTGCTTTTCCAGCTGAGAAAGGCCTAGGGTATCCTGTGCTCACAAACCACAATGGAGCACAGATCCAGTCAGAAACCCTGGGTTGCATCATGCAGCC
Organism: Oriolus oriolus; assembly: GCA_013400235.1. Taxonomy (NCBI): domain Eukaryota; kingdom Metazoa; phylum Chordata; class Aves; order Passeriformes; family Corvidae; genus Oriolus; species Oriolus oriolus. The sequence goes on from VXBT01009028.1 coordinate 272,129, forward strand.
ACACTGGAAAAATTCTGTCTTCAATTTTCTTTCCAAATGGTTGCCCTAAGCCCTAATCAGCACAGTCATGTGAAAGGCTGAGAACAAGTTGTAAGAGGCAGAAAATGAGTGGAGACTTGCAGCTAGTACAGTCCTGTAACTCAGGAAATGCAGCATATTCCCAGCTAATTGGGACTGAGATAAACAGAAACATGTATTTCCATAACAAGTGTGCAGGAGAGAGCTCCAAGTTCCACATCTCACACACAGCAGGGACAAAACAGTGCTGCCTTGCAATTGCTTGGAGCCTCAGAATCAGCACTTGACCAGGAGAAGAGCGAATTCAGAATGGCTGCTCCTCCGGACAGTCCTCAGTTACAACTGAGACTGGTCCTTGCTGGCTCTCCCCTCCAGCACTGGCACTGGCTCCACCTAAACTTGCAATTTAGAGAGAAGCCCATCACCAAGATGTCTCCTGCTTGCTGATGCCCACAGCAGCACTGCATTCTCACCTGTTTAACAGGTTGTTCCTGCTGACCATCCTCAGGAAGCCGGTTGGATCAGTCATGGAGTTCAGCTTGTTATTCATCTCCTCAAACTGCTGGTCCATGATATCCCCAGCTTCACTCTCTGTCTCACTGCTAGCACAGGCTCTGGGGGGAATCAGTGAGATGAAGGGGTCATTGATGCAAGAAAGAACAACAGCTTGATGACAAATGCTTGGCCAGTTTGAGCGAAAATGTTTTCCACACAGAAGCCCAACCAAACGCTAAGGCCAAATCTTCCCTGGCTTGCCTTTTGTCAGGCATACAAGACATTACCAGCCCCATCTCCTTGTCTTCTGGAATTTCTCAAGGTTTAGTGAGTGGCACACAGGGGTGGGAGTGCAGGACCCAATTTCTGTGCACTGAAGGCAGGGACTTCTAAAGCTGCAGCACAACACAGGAAAGCTGAGTCTGCAGGAAACACCAACTCAACCCTCCTCTGCCTGAGAACACGTGTGAGCACATCCTTTTCAGATCGCCACAGTAACTTCAAGCTCCACATGCTTCATTCACAGGCAAAGAGTGACATAGCAGAGGGAGCTGTTGCCACTCCTGTTATACAAAGAGGGAAAGCACCGAACGATTTACTCTGTCAATGCCCCAAGTGCAGCAGCACTACAGAGAAAAAGCCCAACAATTCCAAATTCCCAATCTTCTGACATTAATATCTAAATTTCCTCAGTGCAATTGGGGTGCTTGTGGTGGGCTGGGTTGGGCTCAGTGAGCATTTTGCATGTGAATCATTCTTTCTATTTTGTACATTTTTGTTACTAATGTGATTGCTGTTACTGTTTTCTTGTCTCATTGCTGTTTCCAGTAAATTGTTCTTATCTCAACCAAAGATATTCACCTTTTGTGCCTCCAATTCTCTTCTCCAGCCACCAGAAGGAGGAAGAGAGAGGGAGGGAGCAAGCAAATGGCATTGGGGTTTGGAGAGTCTTAGTGGGAAAACTAAACTGGGGAGTACCATTCCTAAACCACAACAATGGCACATCACAAACCTTAGAATACGTACACTTAAGATAAACACAGATGCTACCTGCTGAAGCCTCCTTGCATCTCATTTCTGTTTCCTTTTGGGTCCCTGACAGCTTGGAGCCTCTCCTCAAGGGCATGTTTCTCAATAAAGGGTTCAGGAATTAAATGAACACACAACCCATACTTGTGCAGGCAACTAGAGCTGTACCTCTGTTGCTGTATGGACCATGGATGTCTTGTTAGTGAATTTCCCAGTCAACATGATTTATAACCTGGTAAGTCCTGACAAAAGCCAATTACTTCATGAACACTGAAATGGGGACAGCGGAACCACAGACAGGGGGATTTAAAAAAAAAACCAACATAGGGGAAAAAAGGGAAAAGAAAAGGTTGTCAACAGCTCCTCCCTGCACACTTTTCCTCCAGCTGAGAGATGCTCAGCTCTGAGTCCTGGCATAGTTTGGAGCAACACTCACAGCTCCTTAAGAGGCAAAAATCTTGAGTTCATGAACCCAAGAGAGCAGGTCACATGCTCTCCCTAAAGAGAGTGGAGTCTGTCTCGACACAAGTTCAAGCAGACTTTAAAATCCCTTACACTTCTTTTTTTTTTTTGCAAGAATGCATTACTTTGAGGATTAATTAGACCAGCTGAAAAGAACCCTTTCTAGCAGAACCTGAAGGCTGCAGTGCGGAACTGAACATCCTGTGCATCCCTTCCTCTCCAGAAAGTGTGAAGATGTGCTCTGGAGACACAGCAGTACCTCTAACCCTGCTCACAGCAGCGTGGACTGCACCAACTCTTCAACCTGAACCCCAGAGCACTCCAGCAAGCCAGGGACTGGGCAGTCAAGTTCCCTCACATGTGCTGTACATATTCACACCCTGCTGCTCTCTAGGTGCTGGGCAGGGTGCAGGGGCTGGGGCTGAGGCTGGCAGCTTCTGCTGGGGCCCTGGGGGGCTGGAGAGCAGTGGAATCAGCAGGGCTGGGGGGAAGCACTTGAACCACATGGGGAAGAAGTTTTGAAGTAGAAAGTGATGTTCACCCACATGGAACAGCCAAGATTTGTTTGCTTGATTCCCTGCGTGCAATTTTGACATGGGGAAAGAATGTCTGCCTATGATCCCACCACATTGGTCCAAGGATCTTGGAGACAAGCATTAAACCCAGAATCCTTAACCAAAAATACACCCCTACCATCACCACGAAGTGAGGAAGAAGCTGACATCCCAGCAAATTAAAAACTCATCCCAAAACATGAAGACTGAAGGACTGCCTTTGCCAGGAGGAGAATCTGTGGTGACAAATAGTTAATGAAACTAAAAATTGTATCTGCAAAACTGCTGCACGAGGTCCAACTGCAGATTTCAGTTGTGGGTCTTGTGTATCTGGATGTCTGCAGGGTAAGACTCAACAATCAACGTGTGGGTTCTAAATTATTTACTCAGCTATAGCCACAAGCCACATTGGGGGGGTGGCTAGAATTTCTATGGTATTTGCAGTTTTTCAAAGCAGGCCATTGAAAGAGAATTCATCACACTGGAAACTGTAAGCAGAATGAAATCTGTCCATATACAGTCAGACACGGCACCTGCCTCCTCATCCAATCTACAGATTCACCACACAGCCTGTGGGTTTGGATCTTATTTGCATGTGCATAGAATTGTTTGGCAAGAAAATACTCATGGATACAAAAACAAAGCCTTTTTTTTGTTGCTGCACTGAAAATTTGTCCCTTCTCCGACTCTCAGTTCTCAGACTTCTCAGCCAATTAGCTCATCCCAAAATGTTATAAATTCAGGTGGAAGAGCAGAGACCAGGATGTTAGACCCCCTGATCCCAACTGACCTTGTATAGTAGGAATCCACTCCCAGAGCCTCCCGCACGCTGGAGATGTGCTGCTCCAGTGCCGAGTTTGTCAGTGTCTGCAGGGCCATGCTGTTGGCTTCATGGAAGTCCCCAGCATTTTCTGTCAGGCTGTCACCCAGATAATACTCATGGAATTTCAGAATTCCTGCAAGGCACCAGAATCAGGAGGTTATTTCTGCAAGACTAGAACAGCGCTGCCAGCAGCTGTCTAAGAAGATGGCACAGCCTCAAGCATTTGGCATTTCCAGCATAAGTGGGGCAAAATGTTCTGTGCCAGGTCTTCACTGAACTTCTCCAGCATTTTCAGCCTTGTTTTTAAAATCTGGGTTTGTACTTTGCAGATAATGGCTCAAAGGTACAAAAGCAGAGGAGAGCTTTTATGAGATGCTCAGAATGCCTTTGCTATTGCAGTACTCATATAAATTATAAACCAGATCTTCCATACAAGCCCCTACTAGAGTAATTCACATTTCAATTGATGCACATGAAAAATACCTATGAATAGCCTCTGAGCAAATTAACTGAACACACAAGGCTGAACAAGAGTATTGTTACTACAGCAGAACCTCCTCACATCACACACAGTGAGGAAAAAAGATGGATTAAAGCACAGTGAATTATTAAAAGATAGCATTTCACAATGGGTAAACCAGATAAAGGCCACTTCCTGTTTTGCTGAGAATTCCACTGCTACTGCAGATAAAACCTTCCTACTTTCAGACTGGTCTATTCTTCCTGATATAATTAATTCTGCAGCCTGTGATCAACAGTAAAAGGCTGCTCTGGATGCCTTAGCAGCATCAATTATTACACCAGTTAGGGAAGAGCTGAGGAACAAAGAATCAAGCAACTCCTCCTGCAGCAACAGCAGCAAACACAGCAACAGCCAAGAGGTTCTGAGGGCTCCAAGTCAGTGGGACAACGAGAACCCTGGGCTGCCACTGAAGCTGCTCCCTCTGTCAGTGAACAAGAACAGGTCACCACAGCTGTGCCACAGTCACTACTGAAGAGCTTCCAGCAAAGCTTCTTGAGCAAACCCCTGAAACACCACGGCTTGTCCCCTTCCCATCGCCTGACAGAACCTTCAAAGAGGCAGTCACAAACCCATGGACTCAAACACTGCAACTGCTTTTCTCCAAGACTCACTGTGGGCAAGGAGGAGATTGATCATGAAGCCCAGTGGCAAATTCTACATTTAATCCATGTAATTTTAATAAGCTCAGCCTGATAGTGATACTATAGAATTATTGGCATTTTATTGTGCAAACTACAGGCCTGAAGAGCCAATTAGTGACTGGATGCACAGCAGGACAATCCCATCTTACATTCAGACACGCAACATTGATAAACACCCCCAAAAAGCATCTCTTCCAACCACTGTCATCCCCTCCAAGTCAGGCATGTGTGAGTGTTTGCTTCCCTTCCTGAAGCATTTTTCGTGCAATCTAAATAGTGCTTTTTATCTCTTCAGCTTTGTCATGATGAAGGGCTGCAATTATTAAATTATACCCAGAAAGAACTTGTTAAAATTTACAGTCATCACTTTATTAGATAATGAATAACAGCTGTCTGCAAAAAGCAATCCTCTTCAAATTAATCCTCCTTGCTCCTCTGTGATAAGTGTTTCCACATTCATGTGAGGATCAGGCAGTTCAATGGCATATCAGGAAGTGGGGATGCCCTTCTGTTTTCTGCAATCAACTTCAGTGAATAAACGTCAAAAGCTTTTGGAAGAATAAAGCACGGAAATATAATTAAAGTAGGGATTCTTATGCACAGAAGATTCTCATACAGCCAACATACTTGGAATTTCATTACTCTTCTATTCTGCCCTGTGGGAAACACATACAGATTGGAGGTTGAAAAATGGAAATATTAAACATGTGAAACATTTCCATCTCCAGGTGAACATCAAAGTCCTGAATAAGCATTTCTGAGTCATTACTGCTGTGGCTATGCCATAGCTTTTAGTCCATTCAGCTTTAAGGTTCTAGATGGAAATGATTCCCTCCTACATTCACTCTGGTCCCAAATTCATTCCTATTCTCCCTTTGTAAGGCCTCTTCCCAGGCTCCTGTGTCTAAAAAGGAGCTCACCTGCCCCAGGAGCCAGCAGCCAGCTGTACAGATAACCTGCAGCCAGTGAGTAGTAGAGAACAAGTCCCCTCTGGCCATTCACGGTCTCCAGGACCTGGTCAAGGGTCACGGGAGAATAGGGATCTGAGTCCTGCTGCCCAGTCTGACGTTCCACGAGCAGGTCAGCAAAAGCCCTCGTTCGTCCTCTCTCTGCTACTGCCAATGCCTCATCATGGTGACCTGAAAAGACAAAGCCATCTCTCAGACCTGACACAAGTGTGGTCTGCAGTGCCATGTTCATGGAACAGGGACAGTTGCTATCCCAATCCCAGCGGAAACCTGGGGAAGCAGTGTCACCTATTTCCCAAAAAAGCAGTCTCTGCACTGGAACACAGTCCCACAGAACCTATTTGCTGCAGGCAATAACACAGCGAGCCACAGAAAGGCAAATCAATAGAGGAAGCAAGGAAGAAGAACCAAAGGTGCCCAAAACCCAAAGCCAGACACCCATATTGCTGTCCTGGAACAAAAATGCTGTTTTGTGTTGGACAGCTGTGGAGCAAAGGACATATCAAGAACTGCCACCCCACAAGTCCAGCTGAACTCCTGGCATGAGCCTGGCGTTCAGCCTCAGCATCTGAAGGCATCTCTTACCCAGACTGACAAGCACTCGCTGCAGGGCCTGATAGGAGGACGTCTGCAGGTCGAAGAGTGAGAGTTTGTAATCCGTGCTCAGCTGCACCTCGTGTCGGATGGTTTCAAACAGCGCGGAGGCCCGGTACAGCTGGGAGGGAAAACAGTCACAGTGACTTCCCTATGAACACTGTACAAAGCACTGGCTGGGAAATCAGGATGATCCAGGGCCAGCATCCCCTCAGGCTGCGGAGGTCTGTCCCAGACCCTACCTGGGACACACCACTCATTTTCTTCCCTGAGGACAGGAATGACCCAGAGGGCTTGGAGGACACAAGCCCCCCCAGCACAGGGCAGACCACGGTATACCTGGTGCTGGGACTCCTCCAGGTTCCCACTCGCCCAGAGAGAGAGGCCAAGGCCATGACGGATTTTTGCTTCATCTTCTCTGCGTCCCAGCTGCTCTGCCAGCCTCAGTCCTGAAAAGGAGTCAGAGTGAGAGAGTGCCAGAGGGGAGAAGCGGCTGTGACCTCAGTCCTGCGGGGCTCCTGTGCAAGCAGAGACAGCTGTGGAGCTGCCAGCACTGGGATAGCAAGTGGGGCAGCACCAGGGGTGGGATGGTGAGCAGGGCAGGGACAGCACCAGGATGATGAGTGGGGCAGTACCAGTGCAGGGCAGCTGCTGCCAGCCCTCGCATCAGCAGCAGCATGAGAGGTGACAGACACTTCCATGGACCGAGCCACCCCTAAATGAGGTTAAGGTGCCATCCCCTGAGACACACTCAGTAAGCCCCTATCAGAAAGTTCAACTTTTAACCCCTAAAAGCCACACAGACAAACAAAATCACACTGAGCTGTCAAACACTGCCAGAAAAGACACCTCTTGCCACATTACTGGCTTGTTCCCCATCAGCTCTCCCCGGCCCTGTGGCAGGCTCTGCATGGTTTATGTGCTGAGACAGAGCAGAGGGCAAGGGGTCTGGCCTGAACGACCCAGAGCTCATTTCACTTCCAGCAGCACATTCGGTGCTGTCCCCGCTTCCATCACACTCCAAACCTCTCGCCTTGGTGGCCCCCGCTGACAACAGGGACACCTCCTCTGAGGCACCTCAGGTTTCTCCTGGCCTGGGGAACAGGGCCCTGGCTGTCACCACGCAGCTCAGCAGCAGCTAGCATTCCCAGGCTATGCAGGAATTCTCCAGCACACCAGGAGAAGGAGCTGTGTTTCATTTCTCCCCTTCCAACAGCATATTGGAATCCTGCCAAGGTCAGTTTCATGAAAACCAAACTAACTGATGTAATACATCCTTAGGCCTCCAGCTTCATACAGTCCAGCTACATTGCTCATCTGCTGCATCAGAGCCCATAGCTTGATCAGCTGCTGCCCTGCATGCTGGAACCCCTTGTAGCAGCACAGCTCCCAGGTCAGCACTGACCCAGCACTCAGCAGTGGCAGACAGCTCCTGGACACCTCAGGCTGAATCTCCCTTGCCTCTCTATCAAACAGCACTTGTTTTCAGTCACACTTTAGAGACACTCACCCATCTTGTCTCGCTCCCAGGTGAACACATAAGAGCCAGGTAGCTACCAGCAAGGCATAAATCTCTCCTAACAGACCTCTCAGGACCAGATAGATTCATCGCAATCCCCTGTGGTTTTCCCAGAGCCAGATCCTGATACAGAGAAGGTTTACACCTTCTACGTTCAGGCACAAATGAGCTTTACTAAGAGACTCTGCTAGGTACACTCTGATTCATGCTCTGAGGCACCTAAGATGCCCCCAGGAAGGCACAGATCATGCTTTGTCTAGAGGACACCAGAAAGGCTCCAACTGAGATGGCACGCTGACCACAACAGCTCCACAGACAGCTACTCACACGGATGCTCAGCAGTAGCTATGGATGCCTGCAAAAGCTCCTGCACCGAAGGCCACTGTCAAACACATCCTGTTAGAGCCAAGTTTACAGTACCTCACTTGTCCATGTCCTCAGGTCTACCTTCCACTCTCCTGACCCTACCACTGCATGCTCTGTTGTATAACTCAGCCTCTTACCTTCCTGCAGGTACATCACAGCCTGAGAGTAGTTCTGTAAAGCATGATGAGTCCTCCCCAGGCTGCTGTAAGACACAGTTTTGGCTACAAGGTCGTTCATTTGCGCTGCAATGCTGAGGTGCTGCTCCTGATAAACCACCGCCCTCTCGTAGGTGCCCAAGGACTCATAGGTAAGGCCCAGGTTGCCGTAGGCCCGGCCCTGGCCGGCGGGGTTGTTGGTCTCCTCGGCGATCTGCAGGTCCAGCTGGTGGTACTGCAGGGCGGTCTCGTACTCGCCCATCTGCTGGTAGACCCCGCCGAGGCCACAGGCAGCATCGCTCTCCAGGGCTCGGTCCTTCATCTCCCGGGCGATGTTCAGCTGCCGCTCCAGGCAGGAAATGGCTTGCTCGTAGTTGCCCAGCTGGCTGTGCAGGCTTCCCAGCTCCCCGTAGGCCTGGGCTTTGTTAAATGCCTCCCCCAGCTCATGTGCCACTACAAGCCTCTTCTCAAAGCACACCAGAGCCTGCTGTAAACTTCCCATAGCCCTACAAGGGAAGAAAACAGCAGTGTTTATTTTGTCGGTATTTCCTTGAGAGAAGGTGCTTTGCCATTTCCCCTGCAGGGCAGCTCAAACCTTCCAGGCAGAGGCTTTCCCCCAGGAGACATCCCCAGCACTTTTGAATCAACCTCCTGCTCTCTGGGCAGTGACATCAGCTTCATAATTTGAGCTGCCAGCATAGTCCTCAGCACCCACAGGACTCGAACTCTCTCCCGCGTCACATCCCTGTGCATGTGTGCCAAGGCCCCCAAACACACCCCATCAGTAACACACTGCATCGACTGTACTTGTACCGCACTGGCATCAGAACACACGTGCAGCTCCTTACCTGTGCCCACTGCCCAAGCCTCGGTAGGCCTTTGCCTGATCTTGCATACGGTTCAAGCTTTGAGCCACAGACAGGTACTGTTCATAATACTTTATAGCTTCCTCAAAATCTCCCAGAGCCTCATAACAATCTCCCAGGTTCCCATATGCTCGGCCCCGATCCAATACGGATTCGTTCCCACTGAGCTGCTGCAGCATGGCCAGCTGCTGTTCAAAGTAGCCAATCGCTTCCTCCATGACATTCATGTTCATCTTGGTAATTCCCATGTTACCGTAGACCTGGGCTTCGATGCTGGGATCCTTCAACTTCTGCCCCAGCTCCAGCTGTTCTTCATAGCACTTGAAGGCCATGGTGTACTTCCCAAGTGACATATACACTGCAGCAAGGTGACCATGTGCTCTGCATTCACCCGACATATCCCCCAGCTCCTGGTACACCTCCAGTTCCTGCGTGTGGTAACCTAAAGCCTTGTCACACTTCTGTACCATCCTGTATGCAGAGCCCAGGGCTGCATAGGCATTGGCTTCCAGCCTCCTGTCTTTAACATGATGAGCTAAGCTCAACTGCTGCTCATAAAATTTTATTGCACCATGTACATCTCTTTTACAGACAAAAATATCCCCCAAGTTCCCCAGAGCTCGGAATTTGGCCTGGGAATTGTTCAGAGACTGTGCCAGGGACAACAGGTACTTTTGACACTCCTCTGCTTTGCTGAAGTCCATCAAGGCTTTGAAGGCCAGGCCCAGGTTGCAATAGGCTTTGGCTTGGCTCAGCTTGTCATGAAGATCCTTTGCTAAGGCAAGATCCTGCTCGTAGTACTTAACAGCCTCCTCATAGTTCCCGAGGCAATAATGGGCATAGCCAAGGTTGTGGCAAACTTTCCCCTCCCCTTCCATGTCCTGCAGCTCTGGGGACAAGCGCAGGTACTGCTCATAGTACGGGGCTGCCTGCACGTACTCTCCTCGCGAGCAGTGGAAGTTGCCCAAATTGCTGAGGGCTCGTGCTTCACTCTGGATGTCCCGCAGCTCCCGGGCAATGTTGAGATGATTTTGGTAGTGCTGCAGAGCACGGTCATGGGCACCCAGCGCCTGGTAGGCAACTGCCAAGTTCCCGTGCGTGGATGCCTGGGAAGCACGGTCGTTGACTTCCATGGAAATCTGCAGCTCCTGCCGATGGTACTTGACAGCCTGGTCGTACATGCCAAGGGCATTGTAAGCGTTGCCCATGTTGCCGTAGGCCCGGCCTTGGGCCGCGTAGTCGCTCAGCTCCTGTGCTATGGACAGGTGTGTCTTGTGCAGCCGCAGCGCAGTGTCGTAGTCACCTTTCATCTGGTGAATGATTCCTGAAAAACAACAGGAATGAGCTCAACAAACGCACCGCCCTGCACCAAGCTTCTGCAGCACCCTGCACACCACGACTGCCTGCAGCCTGGCCCCTTCCCAGGCTCTTCACACCAGGCAGCCCCATCTGTTCCCCAGAGCACTGGCCTGATGCCTCAAGGCACCAGGCTCAGAGTGGCCCTCGCACAGCCAACGGGGCACAGCCCTTCCACAAACTGCCTCCTTGCTGCTAACAGGGAAATCCTGGGGAAGGTTTAGCCTTTATGTTATACAAAAGCACACATTCACCGCAACAACCGGACAGTCTGGCCTTACAAAATTGCTGGGTTTTTCCATAAGTGATACCTGGTGGCTCTAGAGCTCAGACTCAACACATTGAGTGAGACAGCACTTGCAGTTGCTTTTCAATTTCAGTTGAATCATCTTGCATTTGTTATGAGACATGGGAACAGGAGCTCTGATTCTTCTGATGATACCACCTACACTTCAATTAAACCCTGTGCTAATAATGCCTGTGGCTACTTTGCAAACACCTGTAAACAAGCCTGGAAGTTTGGGAGCCACTGAAGGAGGCCCTGCAAATCTTTTTTGACATTAATCGCAAAAGCTTCAAGAGAAAATATCTAGCATCTTTGGGCAACATGATGAGCACATGAAGAGAGGTACAGAAGATCTCTTAGAGCCACAAAGAGGCAGCACCAAGACACTTTAAATTGTGTTCTATTAATAATGTGAAATGTCTTCTCTCCATCACAGTGGGAACCCTTAAAAGCTGCAGAGTCTGGATAGCCAGGTCTCCACATGGAGCCTGAGTGTTTGGAAATACCAGATGCTTTGCAAAGGTTGAGAACCTGAGACTTCTGGTTAAACACCACATCTTGTTGTGAAAGGCTGATAGCTCATGCCTCATCCTCAGTCCATCACCTCCCGCTCAGCCCGTCCCAGAGACCACAGAGTATCTCCCTGCAGAGCACTGCAGCAGCTGGGCTCTGTTACAGTCCATGTCTGCCCTCTTAACACTGGATCGTACACTTAAGGGTGCTTTCCATATGCATCAGGGAAATGCAACAGAAAATGTCTGTTGCTTCAGCAGAGAGGCCAACTCTAACATTCTGGCCTGGAAACACACATTTAGATACATTTTTTTGCCTGTCAGCATGGTTATTTTGATGAGGTTTTGTTTTGCATGTGGATTAGATGAAAGAGACAATAAAAACTTGACTTTTTGATTGGTACTGGATGCATTTTAAACAACAGTAATAGATTGTCTCAACAAGAACTGCATGTTCCCTTTCTCCAGCATAAGTTAACTCTGACAGAGAAGACAAAAAATATAGCCAAGTAACAGCTGAAATGTGAGACCCTGCGCTCAGACTCTAGGAGAACTAGTCTAACACAAAGTGTGGAGTGGCTGAGTCAGCATACCAACTGAAAGTTAAATTTAGGCTAAAATCCAACACTGAAAAACATTCCCCACTGCAGCAGTCCATCTCTCACATCTCTGCGTCTCTCCGAGACTGGAACCACAGACTCCCCAAGACAAGGTCCCACACGGGAGCAGAGATGGGGAATGTAGTTTGTGCTTTGCTGTTCATGTAAGGCCTCCTCTTCCAGCCCTCCTGCCTGCTGGGTGCTGTCACACTAACAGAAACTTTGTCCATGCTCGCTGCTCTCTCATGCTAAGCTGCCCACAAGCACTTTTGCCTCACAAACCTATTTTACCCCACGGATCTGCCTCAATTTGTGTAAAGGAGGAGATTTGCAACGCTAATTAAAAAGCTGTGACTGTTTTGTTTTCTGCAGTTCCCCTTATCTTCTTTGTTCAGCTCCTGAAGACTCAGCTACTAAGAGAAATTAAGTAATTCATCAAGCTCTTTTCAATTACCTGCTGTTGATAACATCAGACTACAATTAGCATCTACAAATGAACCAAGTGCCAACTGCCAAGCAGAAACAGGAGCTGATTTGCAGCGTGGGGCAGCCTGCAAGGGCTGGGATTCAGGGGCTGCCAACAAACACTTATTTTGATATCCCAGCACCAGCCCTGCTCTGCCGTTCCCAGCCAGCTGAGAACACATCCCGAACGACAGCTGGAACGTTGGCAGCACAACTGCCACAGCCATGGCAGAGATGGAAATGCATCCTTGGTCGCTCCCACATCTGGTGCTGTGAAGCAGCAGGAGAAACAGGCTTCACTTGAATGTAACTCAGCCTCTCCCAGCCTGCCAGCAGCATGCCAGTGCTGCTCCTTAGGAGAATGTAAGACTCCTACACCCTAGTATTTCAATGAGTATATTCGGAAAATAAACTTAGTTAGGATTTGACCCATGTGTCTCTCAACTTACAGGGCAGCAATATATCAACATATCCTGCTGACAAGCTCCCAAAGAAATGGCCAGGTAGCAAACCACATCGCTTCTTGCATTAGTGCAAGAATTATATTTATTCCTGATTCCTAAAGAGATCCTCAAATGCATTTTATCTTTTAATTTCCCTTTTGCTATGGGTTTGTGCCTTCTAGTGTTTTTCTAAGGAATTTAATAATTGAACATGGAATACATTACAGCAGCACACAATCTGCCAAGGGCCTGTTTAATTTATTAAGGCAGTCTGGTGAAACTGGGGTTTCACCAGAAGAAGATAGCACACAGCAGATCTTGGGCATCCTGGCAGCAGCTCTGATAGTCTCAGCATTCCCTGACAAATTCCACTCCATGTCAGGGCCTTACCTAGATTAGAGGACGCTCTGCCTTCAGCAGCCCGGTCCTGCAGGCTCTCAGCAATGTGCAACTGTTCTTCATGATACTGCTTAGCCCTCTCCAGGTCTTGCATACATCTAGCTGCATGGCCCAGGCCAGCGTAAGCTCGCATCTCAATGGACTTCTCGGCCAGCTCCTGGGCCAACTCCAACACGTAGTTGTGGTAGGACATGGCTTTGTCGAAGTTCCTGCGGTAGTGGTAAGCACTGCCCAGGTTGCTGTAGGCTCGAGCTTCCTCCCGCTTGTTCCCCAGCTCCTTGGCGATCTTCAGATGTTGTTCGTGGCACTGCACTGCATTTTCAAAATCCCCCATTGCGATGTACACCGCTCCCATGTTGCCCAGCTCCCGTGCCTCGGAGAGCTCATCTTTGGACTGCTTGGCGAGGAGGACACACTGCTTGTGGCTAGCCAGAGCATTTGGGTAGTCCCCGATGGCTGTGTACACATGGCCCAGACTGCTCAGTGCCGAGGATGCTGCCTGCAGGGGTAAGAGAGACAATGCAAGTACAAGCATTCATGGAAACAAGTCAGATGGCCCCAGTCCTAGAAATCAAAACCATGAGAGGCCATCCTGGAGAAAGAATGTGACTACCAACTAGAAAACCTGCACTCTGCAGTTCTAAACCCCTCAGGGCAGCTTATGTGGAGGCAGCAGGAATGGATGGGGTTGACTCAGGAGGACATGGGTGTGACTGCCTCTTTCTTTGAAATGTGCAGTGTGCGTTTGTACCTGGCAGAGAGGAAGGACAGCACCACAAAGATGCAGAGACTATTGAGGAGACAGAGAAAGTGATCACTGTAGTTACCAACATCCTTCCATACCTCTGTTTCACCAAGCACACCATGCTCCAAAGAGCACAGTTCTTATTGTGCAGCATTAGGGTCCTGAGCCTCACACAACCTTGGGAATGCAGCAAAGACAACAGCATTTCAGTAGCTGGAGCCTCTGTCCCTTAGGTACATCTTACCTAAATACAGCTCTGTGAAAACCCAAGTTCTTGCCACCAAGAAACAGCTGTATTTAATAAGAGAAATTATCTGAGCATCAGATTCTTTTGCCCCCTGCATCTCCCAGGATGCAGACCTTCCTTCCACCTGGCAGAGCCAGAGCATCCAGCCAGTCAGCAGGGCAAGGAGCCAAGGGCAGGGAAGTGTTCCTCACACGCCTGCTGCCTCAGCAAGGCTGTTCACTCCAGCGTGCTGACCCCAACTCCTCTGTGGTTCCTCCACGTGCATCTCCTTTGCTACCCAGCTGCTGCTGTGACCCAGATCCAGACCTCCCAAAAGGAGCTGTCAGGGTGAGGGCAGCAGCTGGCCAAGGGCTGCCGCTCATGGCTCCTGCAGGGCAGTGCAGGCAGCGGCCCCAGCAACTCCTCAGTGCAGGCCAGACCAGCTGCTCCTGGTGCGGCCACAGGCAGAGCTGGGACTTGGTCCTGCTCCATGCTGGTCAGACTGGCCGCAGAATTGGGGTGGTCTGGCCCTGGACAGGCTCTTCAGCAGCACAACAACATAACTTCTTGGCTGACACCACGAGGCAAAGCTCTTACAGGGTCTGAGGGGGCCTGTTTGGAGGCTGCTACAAAACCGACACAAAAATTGTTGCTCTGAATTTTAATCCATTTTTACACAAATCTTCACGAAGCTTAATATACACAGAGTATTGAGTAATTTGCAACCTAACTAGGGAAAAAAGGGGAGAAAACCAGATACATGCAGCCATCTTGCACGAGCCCATACCAAAGTACTTAGTGGGGCCCATTACAGGCCTCAAGATGCATCGGAGCTCCCTTCGTCCTGATAGGGAGCAACGTTCCCACTGCTGTGGAACAAGGCAGCAGCACCCCCTGGGCCAAGTCAAGCCCAGCACAATGCTAGGAGAAGTGATCCAGCCTGGAAGTTCAGAAGTTCTGGAAGACTGGACACTACCAGCAACAGAACTTCTGTTATTGCTGGGAAGAGAATAGAAATGTCTTTCTGGAAAACAAGGAGTCAGTGAAATCTGGTGTCTCCTGGGGCTGCTAAAATAAAAAAAAAGTGGACATCCATGCGTGCAGATTGCTGAGGAGATGAGCTCTGGCCAAGAGCCATCAGGCAGAGACTCAGATGATGTTAACGGGCTATGGCTGGGGAAAAGAGGCATAAATGGAAAGCAGCAGATCTCAGATTGTCTGTGCACAAGAAAAACTTGTCAGAAGCAGGGACTGCTCATCCCGCACATGGGAAGAAATCTTTAGGATGTCTCCTAGAATGGGAAGCAGATGATAGGAATTGAAATTTGTGAAGCTGGAAATGTTTATTCTCAGGGCTCCTAATCCCTTTGCCCAAGAGCATGCCCAGGCTCACATTAAAGACCTAGAATGAACGGGACAAGCTTGGCAACCATTCTCAGAGCATGCAAAGACACTTGGCTGACATGCCTGAGTGCCCAGGGCTGGATTGTCTAAACCAGGATGTGGCAGGAGGACTAGTGAAGCAGAAAAGAAAAATAAGTTGAAGGAGACAAAAAGAGAAATAAAAAATAAAGGGTGAAGAACTGACAAGAAATAGCACGACTCAATTAGAAAGCTGGGGCTGTTTTCAGAGCTTGGGCTGTGGCTCAGACAGCTAGACTGTGTAGCTAGAGGAAGGCCACCTCTACCCTCTGATGTGCCTGCCCTTCACTCCAATGGTCCTCATATTTTATTCTTCAGCAGCTTCCACTGCTACCTGATCCAAGAACAGCACTTCACAATCCTCTTGGAGTCTGCCTGAGACAGCCTGTGGCACTTTTGGCTTCCGCAGGCTGGGCTGATTTGTGCAGCAGCAATCCTCCAGCAATGTAACCATCAGTGCTCTATTTGCTCTGGGGGTAGTCAGAGGAGTTTGCCCTTACAGCAGTGTTTAAGAAAAATTTGGTGATAACATCTGCTGGGTGACTCCAGAGACTCACTTCAGGGGATTAGGAATAGGATTCCAGAAGATAAATTCATCACTGTATATTTAATAAAATCCTCCACATAACAGGATCCACTGGGAACCTCAAGTGGCTCACACACTGGGCCAAGAGGGATGGGGTGCTCCCACGTCACTGGCAGAAGAGCCCTGTTGTGGCAGGGAGAGCACACGGCTCACACATGGGAAACAGACTCCATCCCTGCTAGCACAGACCTCTGCTTGGTAGCAGGGTGATGGGAGACTACAGCTCTATACCACAAGGGGTTTGCATCAGCAAACAAAGAAAATCAATGTTTTATGTATCTGACAAAGACAAATTTTACAGTGGGGGTTGCTTACACCTCCAATTAAGCAATTTATCACTTTAATAGAAAGCAGATTCTTCTGCCACTGAGCTGAGGCACAGAAGGGAGTTCTGAAAAAGGTTTCTAAGTGCTCTCCTTTTCTCAAAAGCAACAGCCAGCTCAGGTTTTTCAGCTAAGTAAGGCAGAGTCTGATGTTAAGCAGATGTGCATCACAGAATGGCACCTGGCAATTTGGAGAGATGCATTCCTTAGGTATCTCACCCTTGCCAGAGAATGGTCATTTCCCAATCATGTTACATTTAAACAAGTCTTCATCCGACTGCACAGCCTGCTTAAATAAGAACACTCTATAATCATCCTAAAATGGGTGAGGTGAAAATGCTCTGCCTGGTATCTCACTGTAAGGTACCCTTAATCCCTGAACACAGACACTAATTAGGACTGATCAGAGATGGAGCATGCCCCGCTGAATGCTGTTTCTTTCAACTTCCCTTCTCCCTCTGGGCACAGAGTAACAGCAGCCTGATCCTACAGATGTAGTAGAGCTGTATCCAGCAGATCAGCCATGCATATTCATCACAGCTGTACCAGGGGCAGGCAGCGGCACCTCTGAAAGCCAGCGTACCTCCTCATCTGCATCACCCCCTCACCTGCACCCCTCATCCACACATCCTCGGTCTTGAATGCAAGCAAAGGTGTGCTGGTTCATTAAGAGTGCTCTGGGGGTACTGAGGGGAGCAGATTGTTCCAGAACAGACACACACGAAGAGTCTGAAAGCACAGGCTAAGTTGTGTGGGTGTCGCCTTACACAGTTAAATCTTCCTCTGCCCTACACTGCTGTAACTGTTCCAGGTAGGAAGGACACAGGTGAGCTGACACCAGGGACACATCCCAGCTCTTTCTGTACAGGAGCTGTTTGTTTCATAGGTGAGGACCAAGTAACTGCTGTGTACACAAGCAGCACACCACAGTGACAAGGGTACTTCCAGCACCTACTAAAATGATCATTTGCTGTAAGTTGTGCTTTGTCTCCACTTCTATTAAGCTCCTTCATCATTTCCTCAGAATCCACAGCTATGCCTCAGCCTGGCTTGGACAATTACTGATTTATGTACTAAGACAAGTCTCGCATCAGAATAGAGCAGATGCCCCATCAAAACTAAAACTTGTCCTTCTCTCCTCCCTTAAAGGTGAGGCTGATGTGCCAGTACCACATCTAGCTTCTTCCTTTGTGTGCCATGCTTTTGAAAACAGGAAAGGAAGCAGCAGGCAATATCCTCCCCTCTTGTACACAATCAGTACGCAGAAAGAAGGAAAGGATTTGCTTTTAGGTAATTATTTCCTGGGGGGGAAAATACACTGAAATCAATATCCCTGCCAATCAATACCCCTATTTATTTGTAGAATGTATCAGTCTTTTACATAGAAGCTACCAAAGAGCAAACCCCAAAAAAGCCAAAGCCATGGAACAGAAGCACTTGTATTTGAAAGCCTGAAAGGGGCTTTTTAACTACTAACTGAAAGGGAACAAGCAGAAATTAATGACACAATAGAAAGACTGAAAATACACAGCACAAAGAGATGGTCCCAGCCCCCACCTGATTAATGGGTAAAATCCACAGCTCTGCAAGTGTCACAGAGCTGCTGCTCATGACAGAGGCTGCCATGGGCTGTGCTGACAATCTGCTCCCAGCCCTCTCTGTTCACACTTGCTCAGGAAATCTGTAATATTTCAGAAGACTTCTCATTCTCCCTGATTCATGGCAAAAGCATCACACAAACTATGTGAACCCAGGCAAACATGAGCAGCACCGGGGGCTCGACTGCCAGACCAGAGACAGTCAGTGCTCTTCCTGAAACCAAAGGCTTCAAAGGGAATGCTGACTTTCAGCTGCTCATTTGGAGATCAAAACAATGCTGCTCCATTCCAATGGAAAATCCATTGACTCCATCTCCTCCAGTATCATTTAGGTGCCTAGTTTTGCCTAGAATACTTGTAAAAGCAAACCTGAGCTACACCCTTAACAGAATAGTTTTGCAAATAGTTTTGACCAAGTTAGCAGGGTTTTTCCAGAAAGCAGAAGCAGCAACTACCCCAGTCCATCTTTTAAGAGTAAATCTGCCTGGCACTTGTACTGACCAGGCTGTTCATGCTCACTGTGGGAACTGGTGCAAAACCCCTCACCGTGTGGTGCTGGGGACCTGGGGGAGTGGGGTGCCCTTCTGGGTGGGCTCTGCAGCGCTCCGCTCATTCTGCAAAGAAGTCACACAAAATACACCAGCCCAAGAACACTACGAA
The DNA here is from genome assembly GCA_013400235.1 of Oriolus oriolus. Taxonomy (NCBI): domain Eukaryota; kingdom Metazoa; phylum Chordata; class Aves; order Passeriformes; family Corvidae; genus Oriolus; species Oriolus oriolus. The sequence continues at coordinate 290,762 of VXBT01009028.1, forward strand.
GGAGACCTCATCACTGAGCCCATACATCACTTGGGGTTGATGTATCCTTACCCCAAGCAGCCCAAATTTGGTCGCTTTCTGGACATATTCTGAAAGGCTCATGTGTACAATCACTTTAGGGAGAACGGCTGACTTGACATTTTTAGTGGTGATGTAAGCAGTCCTCATTTAAAACCACAAGCTTCTCCATGGTGGTGACCCTGAGGAGTGACTCATGCCCTGGTCAAAGTCAGTCAGGAAGAATAAGCCAGAAAGTCACAAACTTGGATCACAAGTTCAGAGCAGGCAAAGAAAACTCCAACTCCTACAGCAGTGTGCTGACCTGTGCCAACCCTTGCTCCTGTGCATAAGCTGGACATCCCCTCATTGCAAACTAAATACAGAGGAGAAAAGCCTTGGCTGAGGTGGGCATCCTGAAAACCCAGAGTGCTGCAGCTGCAGCTCTTGCATGAGTTTTCTGCTTCATTTCTTTTACTGCAGCCAGGTCCAGGCCTCAGCAGCATGCTGAGCTTTGCAGACACTGTGAAAGTAAAACCAGAAGACTGCATTTCTTTCAGCTAAAATCCATGTGCTGTGGAGGTCAAATGGGGACATTCAAAGGAGATCCTCAGGAAGTATTACATTTCCCTCTTTAGTCACAAGTCCAAACAAAACAAAGCATATGGCCTTTTAGTGCATTCCCAAATTTCCTGCACCGGTCAGATTTCCCTTCGTTCTGCTTAATCCTATCACTTTTGAACCAGACAAACCTGTACGAATCCTGTCAAGCTGACTCTGAAAAAACCTGCTAAAGACAGAAAGAGAAAGGTAAAGAGTTTATACTCTTGGATACAAATCCAAATGCTGAAGGTCAGGCACTAAGGCTCATTCACATGACTGAACTCATCCTTTTGGCCACGCAGGTGATTCAGTCCAAGCTGTAATGAAGCACTAGTGGACCCACAATTCCCAAGTAAACTCCAATGGTAAGTGTTCTTCCAGCAGCTGGCACTCAGCCTTCCTCCAGGGTACAAGGCAGTCTGCCCTGGATCCCTAATAAAACAAGACTGCTGTCTGCACTGAGAGGCTGGAATCATTTCCCCATCACAGCCTGTCTCTGACATCTTAGTCTATGTTTGCAGGCATGACAAACTGCTTTAGCCTAAAGACTCTTTCCAGTTCTCATTTGTGAGGTATTTATATCCTGTCCTCATTTTCCAGATTGTTTGCAAACATAACAAAACAACTGTGGTCATAAGATTTTCAGATTTTTCCTTTCTGAAAAATGTGGCAGCCCTAGGGCCAGACCACCTCTTCGTATGGCTGAGTGCCACACACGTCCCACAGGCAGGGATGCTGCCGTGGGCTCCCTCGAGCTGCAGCTCATGAACGGATGGGATTCTCCACTCTCCATCCAAGACTGCCGATAAGGAGTACATCCCCTACGAGATCTAACTCAGAAGAACAGAAAAAAAACCCCATTCTGCTGCCCCAAACCAGAATTCATAAAAGCTCAGGGAAAAGGCTGAATCGATACAGCCCTGCTATCGACTGAAGATGTGGCTTTACAGACAAAGCAGGGTTGGAAGGACACCTGGAAAGCATTTCCCCTTCCCCTCAGGAAGGGGCAGAAAACCTTGGTTTTACAGAATTTACAGATTTCATTAGAAAGGAATGATCTATCTTTCCTTCTGCATCTCCTTCTGGAAACAGGAAGGTGAAATCTGATCTTTGATTTGCACAGCCTGACAGCGAGGAGCTGCAGTTTACCAAATGTGGGAGCTTTATACTGAGTTTCATTGCTTTGAAGGGGACTGGGAAAAACTACCAAACTGCAAACCTAAATAACCACAGTGGCTGAGCTGCTCACAAAGTGTGTTCAGACAGTTGCAGAATCTTCAAATTCCCAACAGAATCCAACCAGGGATTATGTCTGTCCCAGTAACCATATTCCCTAATGCTCCTCCTCCAGAGATGCACAGTGGTTGGTGACCCCTCCCAGCCATGGCTCCAGTCGCAGCCAGCTCCATGGCAAAGCCCTCTGCAGCAGGAAGCAGAGGGCCCAACTGACTTCTGGAGTCTCCTGGGCTGCAATCCCATGATTTCTCTTTACAGTGGGAATTTCCACATTCTGATGTTTGCCCTGCCACACAAGAACTTTCATAGATATGCCAGAGCAAGGTGACACAGAAAACCCACCAAAGCCTGCTTAATAAACATCTTTCTTCTGTGCTACTTAACTACCCAGTTCTAATTATCATCTTCATCATCCCCATTTCTTGCAAATAGTCAGCCTTTCTGAACAAAATCTGCTGAAGCTGCAAACATGAACTCTGCCTTACATTCGCCATCGTTCTAAAAAGCATCTTGAGACAGCAAAACCTGGCTCATCGGTTACTGAGCACACCCCACTTGCAGCAAAGAATTCCCAGAGCCACAGATGCTCATGGAGATGTCCAGGGGCAGCAGCCAGCGGCTGACATAAAGGGGCAGTAAGAAGAGGGCACTGAGCCCCAGCAGTTCTGCACCTATTCCTTCCACAAACAGCTGCTTCCACAGGGAGGTGGGGGAAAATCCCTTCAAAACCAGGCCAGGAATGATTGCTGCAAGCTGCTGGTCATCGTGAGTCAGCCCAGGGGCAAGACAGTATAGACACAGTCCGTCAGTCTGTCCTCAGCTCTTCGCCCTTCCCTCAGCCCCACTCCTGAGAAAAGGGGCAGCAGAAAGTGCTTGGCTGCACCTTCATCCCAGCCCTAGGGAGAACTCAGGGGTGCAGACAATCCTCTTTCTCACCCAACACCTTCTGTTCAACTCCTGTGTGGCGAAGAGAGATGTTGCATCCTAAGGAAAGGCACAGTTCAGCTCAAAGCATGCCTGCCAGCCAACATAGAGGGGCTGCCAGCACCCAGTGGCTTTCTGGCAGCAGCATCCTTCCCAAGAGCTCCACACTGGCAGCACAAGCACTCATTTCATGATGGTTAGTTTATGATCTTGCCATACTGCCCTGCTATTTCTGAACAGCGGGGCTGTAATTGAAGGCGTCTGAGGGCCCAGGAGAGAAGAGAGCTATTACACTGCAGAGTTCCTGTGGTGTCCATGGCCTCTGCATGGCAGGATTCAAGCACAGCCTTTGTGAAGGTTTGGACACTGGACCCAAGAAGGGGCTCAACAGCTTTCCCTTTCCTGTCCATTTCTGCTTGTCAGCTCCTCACAGCTCCAGAACTCAAGTATTACTTCTCTAAATCAAAGCTCCTTCCTTCGGAAAGCACGCAGGGCCTTCAAAATGGTCATCAAAAAGGGCCACCCCAACCTGTCCTAAGAGATCACGCATCACTGGCTCTACCTTGGCACTCTGGTCTTACAGAATTCCTAGACAGTTCTGAACACCTGAGGAGCAGCTAGTGACAAAAAGGGACACAGGAGACTAGTGTTACAGGCAGTAAAAGCTTTCACATTTACATTTTGATTCCATTCTTTCCTCTGATCCTGGCATAGCTCATCAGCTGCATAACCCTTGTCTAAATCACAGCCTGTGATTTGGCATCAACACACCCTACCTGTATGAGTGACCTGATGGTTTCCAGAAGATTAGGTTACCTGGTGTTAAAAACAAAGCAATTAATTCAGAAACAGAGTATAGACATAACATTCAGCACCTCCATTATGTGCTGGCGTTGTTACAGCAGGCCTTAGTCCACTCTGAGAAGAAACAGGCTGCAAGCTTCTGCTGCTCATCAGAGCCAGCTTTTGTGACAGGAAGAAGACAACAAGCTAAAATAAAGTGATGCAGTCTTCCCTGCTAACATCATCTGCCACTCCTCCTCTGGCACATTCCAGTACCTTGGCTGCTGCTTTAGGGAACCTCTCTTTGTACAACTCCCAACACTTTCATAAGTACTAAGCAGAGACTGGAAAAAAGAGCAGTAGCCCAAGCTACCAGAATGGGATTTCCTCAGCACGTGAACTGCTGGACAGTATGTGCTGACATTTCAGTCACAGAGAGCACGGAACACGTCACAAGAACATGAGGTTGCTGCTGCTGCATGACAGGGCTGAGACTCGTTATCCATCTTTATCAATCAGCAAGGAAGTAAAGTCTACATTTCACTCCACTGCAGCCAGGTCTGCTCAGAGTGGACCCTCTTGTTCCTGTTCAGTGGCACTTACCCCTGCACAGGCAGCAGTTCCTTACTGCAGGACACGAGTGGGTGAACTCCAACAGCCTGCAGCCGGCTCTGAATGAGCAAGGAAAAGACAAGCCTCTACATAGGGGCCCCACCAGCCCAGGAAAGTTTTATTTCCACCTCTGCAAGAATCGAGTGGGTCTTAGTCAGAGCTAGTGCCAATAGAGATGCCCAAAGATCAGCTCCTAAGGTGCACACATGTGCTGAGCCAGGGTCCTGCAGCCCCCTGCCCATGTGTTCCCTCTGCATTCAGATGGGCTGTGCAGCACCCTCCTCACTTCAAATGGGATGGTGCTGCTGCCATAGGGCTACACAACGAGTGATGCCCACCCTGCCACCAGTGACACAGCTGAAGCAGGGACAGCTATATCCACAGAACCAGCTCATTTGAATTTCTTGACCAGCCACTGGAGGTAGTTAAAAAATCCAACCCATTCCTTACCTGAGATGGCTGTTTCATGGTGCCCTTCACAGCATCTCACTAAGAACCAGTCTTCTCTCTCACCTGCTCAGACCAAACCCACACATGTGTTCAACCCCGCAAATTCCCTCTTAAAGATACTACAGGTATGCCAAATCCCGGTGACACCTGCCCCATGCTCTCTCTGGACACAGGTATAACAAACCAGCTCAAATTTCTCCCCACACTGACTGAAAGAGCAAATGGCCTGCCTGGATACACAGCCTGTGCTCGGCACGATACTGTGTTTGTAACAGGAACTGCACAGACTCCCTGTGCTAAGGAAAGAAAACATGTAAAATCTTGAGTCCCTGTGAGCAGCTGAGATGCTTCCCCACCCAGCTGACAGCTTCCCTTCTCCAGGCCTGCACGGGGGAGGACAGACCTCAGTGCTCCAGACAGACCCTCTGCAACCTCCTCCTCCATTTATGGGTGACACTACCCAGCAGAAGCCCCTGGTACAAACATTTGCTCCAGCAGCCTCAGAACCCAACAGTCCCTCCAAAGACAACAGTATCCTGTCCAAAGGAGCACTTTTTACCTTTTCTGCCAATTCTCTGTACAGTCAGGGGTAAAACAATTACCTCATTACAGTCACACACCAAATTCCCTTCTGCTGGAATTCACATCAGCCCTACTGCAACTTTATAACATTTGCATTATAAAAATGTCTGCAAAGGAGGCCAAGAAAAACAGCTTTTTGTTCAGAGGAAGCTCTGTGGTCAAGATGATGTCATCAGAAAGCGCCAAATTAATTTCCTGTGGTTACATCCTACAGGAAATCCAAGAAGCTCAGCTTTCTTGCTAAACCAAGTAGTCATTTGTTGTCAATAACTGTTAATTATGTGCCCAGATGTGTAGTGAACTAAGGACTATTGCGATGAGCCCTCATTCCATGGACTCTCCCCAGATGGACCAGTGAGATCTGTTTAAATCAGTGGCCTGAAGACCAGGCAAAATGCACCAGCTCCACGTCCCAGGCCAGCCTGGGGCTCTGGGGCTGCTGTGCTCATGCCAGCACATCAACTCCCCTGCTGCTGCCTCCAGGCCCCACAATGGGGGATGTGCTGGTGCAGAAACCCCACAGAAGAACAGCAGCCATACAGGTTACCCTGTTAGCAGCAACAGGGACCCCGATCAAGAAAATGGTACAAACAATGGCAAGTAACAGCTTTTCTGCTCCTCATGAACAGAAACAAGGAAATCAGGAGTGATTCAGGAGGTTTTCCAGCTGGTAAAATAATCAAGGAAATGCCTAGGAAGTCCCTCCCCCAGCCATAGTCCTTCCACAACCTCCTGAAAGATGCATTTTTCCAAAGCTTACTTGGTATTTAACTTACCAAGTAACTCAGTAAAGCAGTAAAGCACTCAGAAAATTCTAGCAGATCTTTTCCACAGCTTACCAGTGGGAGACTGATCTTCCTCATTTTTTAGATCTCCCCCAAAACTACTTGTGCTTACATGAATTCTCACCTGCCCTGCGGCCTCTAGCTCCTCCCTGTGCCTGCCATGCAACCACCAGTCTCCATTTTCCCACTCACAGTAGAGGGAATCCCTGGAGCAGGGGGACAGGTTTTGTATCTGTGCACTAAAATATGATTCTGTCCTTACAGTGAACTTTCAGCAGAAATCCCTTGGGACAGCCTCCTCAGTCCTGCACTGGCAGGGAGCCCAGCATAATGGCTCAGGAACTGAACGGTCAAGGCAAAGCACATTCTGCACAATTTGTTTTCAGGTTTGTGTGGGTTCTTTTTACTTTCACTGGTGTTTAGACTAAGTGTATTTTAAGCAAACACTGGGGACATGGATCTTGCCCATTTCTTGTCTGGAAAAGGCACAGCTTAGGATGGAGCTTAGCAGAGTCTGAATCAGCAGCACCTGTAACACTGGGAAACACGCTGAGGACAGCAAGGGCTCAGCTGCAGCAACGTGGTACCGACACCGACCCAGCAGCAGCTCCTACCCCTGGAGCCCAGAGCCTCTTGCGCTGTGGGAACACAGATGGTGAGGGAGACGGAGGCAAAAGGACCTGCTCAGAGCTCAGAGCCCAGAGCCCAGAGATGGGGGAGGCAAATGGACAAACCAAGCATCCTGCCCCCTGCACTCACATACCATATCAACTGGTACAAAGACTTTCCTTAAAAAAAGGCAAGTGGACACCGGGGAAGAGAAGTCACAGAGCTTCCAAATTATTGGGGTAAAACGGGGCAGACAGACAAGGCTTTTTGATATGTTTAGATCTGTCTGGAAAACCATGCACTGCAGACTAACAATTAGGACTATTTAATAAGCTTCCTACCTCTCTGTCCTTGAGCTTCATGGCAAGCACCAGCTGATGTCTGTGGTTAGTAAGGGCTTCCCGGTAATTTCCTTTGGAGAAGAATGCAGAGCCCAGATTTCCATGAGCTCGGCATTCTCCCGTCTGGTCACCTGTGCCACATGCAAACAAAACAAAGGTTAGCTAATACAGGCATTGCTGGAAGACCGGAACATGGGGTACAAGTGATGATCTGGTGTGAGAATCGGCATTAGAACAAACTCATCTTTATGTTTAATACACAGCCAAACCTTCCTCTTTGCTGGCCTTCAGAAACTTCTACAATAGCCATCAATCTAATTTTTAGAACTGTTTTACCTTCTTCTGTGGCCTAACACTTGGCAGTTTTCCATTCCACCCTGTTTATTCCTTGCTTGACACTGTGAAGGTCAGTCAATGGCCAAGGCCTAGAATAAGCACAAAGCATCCCAAGCTTTCTCCAGAAAGCAATTCTGCAGCACAGTGCAGCTCAGCTCAGATGTACAAAGATGATTGTACACCTACAACCATCTTCAAGAGAGCAGTCCCTATGCTCTCAGTGAATACTCCTGGCTCAAGCCTTTGGGCACTGTCTCTCCAGCTCTGCACAGTCAGGCCTTTGTCTCACACCTGTCTGCTCTCCTACAGCACCCCGAGAAGCTGAATGCTCTCCCTGTTGTGCAGAATATACCATAGTCAACAGGGATTTTTGAATTTGTTTATTTTTAAACACTCTTTGTTCATCATTGCCCCACTACTGATTTGTTCCTTCCCTGGTTACTGCCCCAGAATCTCCGACTGAGTACTTTTGTCCATCAAATACTTGGAAAAGCAGATGGCTTCATTTAAGACTCATGTAAAGTTTTGAACCCAAGTCTACACAGGGAATAAGAGCAGTTCCCACATACACGACACCAGGAAATTAGAAGACCCTGTAAAACCTTAGCACATCCATTGATCATCTGTCCCTTCACACAGGCAAGCAAACAGGGATGCACAAACCCACAGTCTTCACATTTCAGAAGCTTCAGATTTGATTTAGCAGCTTGTGAAAACCCACAGAAACTGGAGCATTTGAGAGAGATGCTGATCATTAACCTAGCTCTTGATTTGTTTCACCAGTCCCAACCCTGCACTCCAGGAAAGAAAGGAGGATTCTTACCTAAACTCTTGGCTACGTCCAAGTCCTGCTGCATGTATCCAGTGCTTTTCTCTGTGTTCCCAAGGGACCAGTACGCACTGCTCAGTGCAGAGAACACTGATCCCCGCAGCTTCAGGCTGCAAGTGCCAATCTTCAGGGCAGCCTCTAGCACCACCACAGAGGCCCCGTGGTGGCCTGCAGTCAGGAGCTCCTGGCCAATCACAGACACCACAACAAAGGGGCTCTTGTCCAGCTTCATCTTCTGCAGTTGTTGGTAGGTGGGCTCCAGGGACTCTGAAGCACAAAGACAGAGGTACTCAACAAACCAAGTTATTTGCATCAGGAATCATCTTCACAACTCTTCTTGATCTTTTCATAACCAAATGACACGTGACTTAAGGGCCACACAGCCCAAATCCAACAACAATTTATTAAGGGAGCTTGGGGCTCAAAGGTACCATCTAAGATCTGGCAAATCAAGACAGATCACCTGGCAAGCTGCTCTTTGCCTTGCAGAAAGCACTTCGGGAAGGCAGCATAAGAACAGAGCTTAGAGCAATCTCCTACATAGCATAGAACAGTCTCAATACTGAGCTCTGAAGCCTGGCCTAATGGCAGAAGGAATACAGAAGATACCTGTGGAATTTTATAGGAAACTGGAAATGGGCCATCTGCAGTGTCTAAGAGCACTGCAGTTTTTGCTCTTTCAGCACAAACCTTCAAATGAACGTCTGCAAAGTCTGTGCCCATCCAGATACCCAGGCACATGACGTGTGTCAAGAGAAGTGACCAAAACTGCAGAAAGAAACTGCTCCTTCTGCAGGAGACGGTGCTCCTGTGGCATGACAGCACTGGACCTGCCCAACTGCTTCGATTTGTCTAACTGCAGCAGGGAGCACAGTTGATACACAGCTGCAGGGCAATAGGCCAGAGGTCATCCTGCCAAATTTGGGGATGCTCCCATATAACCATATAACCTGCATTCTAAGCAGCAGCCTTAGTACCTTTGCTTTGGGTAGCAAATGAAATTACATTCACCAGGTAACTGCTATATAGGACAGAAACTTCCAGATTAATTCATTTTGGAGGATGGAGAAAAACATTTTTAAAAAGGAAACACCAACAAGGATATTTTTTCATTTCAGCGCTCCTTGGCTCCTAAGCCCTGTGGTCCCCAACACCATCTGCTGAGGATGAGAATTGCCATGTTCCCTCCTGACTAACAGCATTAGGGCATTGCAGCACAAAGCCTGCAAGAGAAACAGCTAAGAGGAGACAACCCCGTTCCTCTCTTGAGCAAAAAATCCTGCAAACAGGGACACCATGAAAGAGAGGCAAAACACTGCACAGCTCATATGGCTTCAAGGTCTCTGTGATTTCAAACACTGCTTGAACAGAAGCGAATGAGCAGAGCAGCCTTTTTGCCTTCTGGAATGCTGTATTTTGAGAGAAATTAGTACCACAGAAAAGCTGCTGATGTGCTCTTCTGGGCAAACACTGGCCTGGAGCATTTGAGATGCGCTGTTCCCAACAAAAATATTGTGGGAAGCTGTTTCAGTAACAGCATAGCCAGGGCCACAGCAGCACACACCTCTGCCTGCACTGATACTGGAGAAAGGAAAAATGAACAAGGACTCCACAGGAACTGCTGTCCAAACCCAGTCTGATTCATCTCCAGTGCCCCTCAAGCTGGCTATCACCATCTTGCTGTCCCGCTCAACCAGGAGGACAGTTTTTGTTCCTCCTGCAGCTTCAGGCTCCATTCCTGGCATCCTCCTGACTCAGTAGAGAAGCCAAATCTTGAAATCTTTCCCTTTGGGCCCCTGGGTTCTCCTGTCCTCAGATGCTGGGACTGAAACTCCCACCTCTGGGTACCTCAACAGCCCTGAGAAACCCCCTGTGCTTACCTCTCATGGGAGACTTCATGGCAGCCTCGACCATGCCGACCAGAAGCTGAAGGCTCTTGGGATCCTGCGCCAGCCCCGACGCAAACGCGGCCAGCGCATCCGCATGGCGTCCCAGGTACTGCAGGGCCACGCCCTGTCGGAAGTATGCCTGCAGGAACAGGGGCGACAGCAATGCCCATCACTGAACCGTCACAAACAGTCACAAATAACGCAGCTGCCCTGAACTCGTGCTGGTGGACAACAGGCCACACCATCGCACTCCGGCTTCTCTGGTCACGCTGGCCACAGTCAATGCCACCCAACACCGCAGTCTGGTCTGTGAATCGCGCCAGTGTGTACCCTCTCATTGGGATCACCTTTTCAGCTTTAGCAAGGCCTTTGAACTGTTTTGGAGACCAGGGTTAGTCACTACTGGTAAGGCAAAGCTTTCCCCTTGGACCTGGCCAAACACTACTTCTTAACTACTTACAAGCAGATGCTTTTTCTCAAGACCCTCCTACCCAGTCTCGGCCCACACAGCACAGAAGAAACCCACTTCCTCTCTCATCAGCTCTTGCCAACGAGTCCAGTATCGACATCCAGCACTAGCAGGGCCCAAAATGTACTGAAAGCTCAAGCTGCAATGAAACACAACACAAAGATGCAGCCAGCAGCTGAGCCTTCTTTGTCCACGCACATCCACTGATGCAGACGTTGTCCAGCACCGTCTCACTTGCGAGGTGCACTATATATACAACACACATACGCATACACATGTATACATAGATCTGTACAAGCTTCTTAGACTGAAGCAAGACACTCATAATTCTGAACCTGTTTACAAGAACGTTTTTCTTCATTTCTTTCTTTCTCAGAACACCATTTATGGGAGCCTGCAATACCTTCAAAGTAACTTGTATCTCCTGTCACCATATATCTCCATTTCTATATCAGCAACACCAATATGCAGCTGCAAAGCATTCCCAAACAGAGCTCCCACATCTCCATACAGAGCATACCAGGAACCTACACACAAAGCAGGAACTTCAGACACATCCTCTGCTCACACAACAAGCACAGGCAAAGCCCTGGCCCAAATGGTATCCAGAGCTGCCTGGGAGATACTGGGGAAAAAGACCACAGAAAACACAATCCAATATTTGTCGAAGTACTTGGGTAGTTGTAGCATACATATCTGGACACTGTGTTATAAAAAGGTCTTGAATCTTTAAGCACCTTTGATGCTCATTACTCAGGTTTTATCTTCATGCCTAGCTAATACCTTTCTAACGCAAATTCTGCTGCAATTGGAGTTCATTCAAACCTACTTCAATAGCACAAATAAAGAAGATAAATCATTATTTGTATTTCTTTAAAAGTGCTTTGAGAACCAATATTGCTCCTTGAGATTGGCTCTCTTGGCTAGGACCTCATCACTTTCTCTTCATCCAGAATACCACAGAGATTTGCTCTTAAGATACATTAGGTACACATCTGCAGAAGTCTTTTTACTTAAACAGGAGAAATCTTTAATTAATTTTTGAACTCATTAGAGCATCCAGGCACTTTTGGATTTCAATCCAGGAAGGCAGAGATTAAGGAAAATCATAAATTATGTGAGAAATTTAGAGACATGAATATTTAATCTCTTTTCCACTAGTAAGTCTTCATTGTAGAACCCCTTTTAATGAATTCAATGAAAGCAAAATGCTTTTCATTAACCTTTAGTATAAATGTGTTCTTATTGAACCGAACAAGCCGCTGTACTGGAAACCCAATTCAGTGTTAACTAGATTACAAGCATGAAGCTTTAAATCAAAGAAAATACAAAGAACTAACAACATGCAGCGGCCACCAAGCACGAGTCCTCCCAGCAGAGTGTGAGCTGTCACCTAAATCATGCTGCACACTTTTAAGTCTTGTTTTTGCAGAATTACCATCTAATTACTTTCTTTACTGCCTGATGACAGAGGGAGTTGGACACAGCACATCTCAGACTGGGACCTTTCCAGCCCACGAGGCTGGTTGGTCCAGGACAGCCGTGCCTGCCTGATTCAGCTCTCCAGAAGGTGGGCAAGGACACGCAGCTTCCAGCACCAAGCTCCATGTGGTGTGTGGGCATCTTCAGCACCTTGTGCTTCACTGGCACATCCTGAATGCTGAGAAATGAGAGTCCCCATCCTCTGAACCCTGCAGATGGAGGAGACATACAGGCTCCAGGTGACAGGAGGAGACAAGATGGAGCAAGACCCACGAACACACAGTTCAGTTCCGCACATTCTGAACATCCTTTACGGAAAGGGTTTTTATCCGCTCCCCACATCTATTCCTGGAAGTGCCCCTGGAAACCACTTCATTTGAATACAAACACAACATTCAAAGCCCAAAAGAGAAACCTATTAATCATAACAGAAAGGAAGATTTTGGCCTATTTTTCTCCTGCAAAAACCCCTTCCTTCCTCTTCCAGTTTGCAGCATACACAAGAATGCTCTCCGCACATTGTGTTCCCCATGGACCTTTAACTAAATAAATAAAAAGCATTCACATCAGTTATTTCCTCCCCAAGATGCATTCACAAGTTAGTTTAGCACTGGAATGAAGACACTGTATCAAGGGGAAAAGTCTGCAAAGAGGAAATGGTGAGAATCACCCTTTGGAAGAGGAGAGGAAAAGCGAAGGCAGGGAGCCAGCAGCTGCAGCTGAAGGAACGAGCCAGGGAGTGGCTCCCAGTCCCGACACAGATGAAGCCTTCTCCTGCTGAGCGAGCTTTAAATTTTAAATCACATTATGTGAAGATACTACAGTGCTCACTCTACAGTAACAGTTACATTAATTTTCCAGTGATCCCAAATAAGAAAAAATGATCAATTCCTTTTAAGAAGATTAAAGCAAGGAGAGAGACAATGTTTCACTGAAGACCAGACAGAAACAGCAGGTGTTTTCTAACCTGGCTCTCTGCATCCTCAGTGTAATACAGACAGCTGGAACCATCTCTTTCATTTTTGCAGTTTCTGCGTCACACTTTCCAGAAACAAGGCACTGTGTAAGAAGAAAGCCTCACTCTCAGCTGAAATTTGGCACCAGATGCATCTCTCTCAATGGGAACTCTTTTCTCCTGTCCTTGTGTTAGCAGGATGGACACAGCTGTGCTGTTCCCACCTCCAGAGTGACAGCATGTCAGGGGCTCCCAGCACCTGCACCCAGCCCTCCAGCCTGAGCTCTGCCCAGCACACCCGCTGCCCACAGAAGGACAGGGATAGCAGGGATGCAGCTCTTGCCAGCAGGAGCCTTTCAGGAAGGGAAGAGGATTAAAGAGTCCAAAGCAGCTCTACAAAGCAGCCAGTCTCATCAAATCCCCAATACTCTGCTGGAGAGGCTGTTAAGTGAGCATCCCCCCTCATCTCCAAGAATCAGACACCAGTGTGAGCTCACGCAGCCAGGTGGGCTCAGCCTTCTGCACAACAAGCTGTGCTTCTGCCCGGTTACCCAATTTCATGCAGCCAAGAGAAGGAGGGTGGACAAGGAATAGACAGTGCTTTTTATCCATAATACCTTTGAAAATACTGTTGATATTCTGGAAGCAAAAATAAGTTATTTTAATTAATTAACAGGCAAAATATATCTGGCACTTGAGACTTCCAAGCCATGCAGAACACTGTCCCTGTAACAGAGGCTGCTCACACTGCTGGCCCCAGGACAGAACCCAGCGAGGTGAAGTGGCATCACTCCCAGCACAGGACCTACCCAAAGGGAAGTAAGTCTTCCCATCTCATTCAGGTTTTGCCACCCATTTTTGCAGACTTGCCTCTTTGCCCCATGCATTTCAGAATGTTCCGCGTTTTCATGGCTGGAATAAAGTTCTTTAGTGCTTTTCCTTATCCTCAGGTTAATTTTACAAAACTTGTATGAACAGAAGAGCACAGAGACAGCCCTGTCCCGCAGCCAGGGCAGTTCTGTGGGGGCAGCTGGTGGCCGGGCCACAGCACAGTCAGCACCTGCCTAGCCAGGCACAGCCTCTCTCTGTAATTCTAAGCACAAGTCCTATGTTTTCTGCTCGATTTACTGACCCGTGTAGTTTCTGTACACACCAGTATTTTCCATCTGTGTTTATTATAGCCCATTTAATGGAAAAGGAGAATGTCTACCTGTCCTACTAGGACCTACCACTGGACTGATGGCTGCAGTGTCCAGGCAACACAAAAAAACATGCTTATTAGATTTTTGATCTTCATCATCTGAGATCTCATCTAGGTAACTGTCTAGACCCTGAATATTAGATTTCCCTGTGCAATCTGAAACAGGATTAGAATGCAAACGTCATAATTGAATGGCCACTATCAAGAGGGGTGCTGAAACTTTTATTAAATCTTCTAATATCAATATGCAAGAACTGTTTTAGGCAACAGTAATTGGTTTATAATTAATACAAAATATGCAATGAAGATAAAAATACAGTACAAAGAAACAGAATGGGACCTTTAAGTTCCCCAAGATTTTGCTAAATAAAACCGAGCCAAGGTCCTGCCCACAATGCATGCAGCAACAGATTCTACACCGGCTTTGGGATCTCCCCTCCCTGCCCAGGAGCTCCTGTGCCTCCCCCTGCACCCTCCTTTCCGCAGGGATTCCACTGCCCTCACAGGCCACAGCTGCGCTGCCCTCCTGCCACACCGCCCTGCCAGGGCTCACCTGGTCCCTCTGCCACCAAACCTCATGGACATGGTGCAATGCTGGCCAACATTAACTGGATAACGGAGACAGGGGAATAAAACTGCAACAGCATCAGAAGCCCTTGGAGCAGAAAATTCCTGTCAAATAAACATGGAAAACTTGGAAAAAAAAGCACCTGGGTTTTAGACAAAGGCTGCCATTGTACACAGGGGAGGAAACTCAAACCACCTTCACACTGCTGTCAGCTTCGGACCCTGGACAGCTGGCCATCGGGGCAGGAAAGGCAAACCCACAGAAAACGCTTCTTCCATAACGCTCCCTTGGTTTGCCAGATCAGGAGACAATGCCAAAAATAGCAGGAATAATCTATGATGCATTTAATGCCCGTTCTCAGTCTGCAGAGTACCCCTTGTGCAGTCAGACCCGCTGCCCCTCACGGCCGCCCACGCCAGCTGCGCCCACGGCTGACCAGTGCTATGCAAGGGACCAGCAGAAGGGAGGGAATGTGTGAACAGCTGCCACAGCTTCTCAGGGCCAAGCACCAGGTTGAATCCGTCCTCTCCCCTTGTAACTGTTTTACAGCCAAATTTTAGAGAAAAATATGGACAAATCTCTGCTGTGGGATTTCAGGAATGTGAGGAGAGGGAAGATTGCACTTTAATTCAGAACACATGTAGCACATGCATAAATACTGCTGCTGACCACACGAGCTGAATTCCTGTTTTCCCAAAATTAAGGTTGCACCCCAGGTAACACTTTTCCTTCACAGTCCTACACCTGGCTGACACCTGAACCACAGCTGTCAGCCTGCCCTGGAGAATCAGCACAACAAATCTGTTGTCTCTGAAGCTTTGTTTCTTTATCTTCTACCTGTTTCCAAGGTGCCTCTTACAGAACTACACTACTTAGAAATGGAAATTTCCTCTTAGCCCCATTGAGCCTATAGAGAAAAACAAGATGGGTGTGTGTGTGTAAAATATCTTGCCTTGCTTTATCCAAAGAGCATTTAATTGCTTCCACTGCCTGCTAGTGGGATTCTGTGCACAGCTCACTTGCCCACCTGAAATAAATCTAATTTTATCAGTAAATAAAGAGACAAACCTTTGTTTACTTAGTTGAAGGAAACAGACCAGCTTTTCACAGAGCTTATCCTTGCTGCTCCATTCTCACATGCTTCAGGCTCACTCTAGGAAGAGCAGCTACATCCTGGAGCCGCTCTTCAGAGGACATCCCTCTCCTTCCCTAGCAGCAGGTGCTGACAGACAATCTTCCTGTCTTTATCAATTACAACTCTTAACCCTCATTCAACAGCAAGAACCAGCCACGAGTGGAGGAAAGTGCTCTAGAGGAGTAACAACCAACCTGTCAGTGCCCAAGTACAGCACAAGGAAAACAGAACCAGCCTCTGTCTAAGGCCAACAGGCACATCAGTGCAGCATCTGCTACAGCTCTTTCACAAGTCAACAGGGACAGTTCGGCACAATTTTTGGCTAAACAACTTCTTTCAGAAATGGCAGAAGAAAAGACAGGCCACCTTTCATCCTGCTCAGAAGTAACACCAGTCTTCATTAGATATTATTAGAGATTTAACAGATACAGAATTACACAAAACTTAAACTAAATGCATTAGCTGACACCTGTAGGTGGCTTCTCAGGGAAGCCTAGGGCAGAGGCAGGCCTGGTTTGAACACCACCAGTATTACCTGGTGCTTAGCTTACTTCCAGCACTGTCCCACGATTTAAATTGTAAATTTAATTCTTTTCTCCAATCCAGGTACTGTTCCTCTGCCCCCAATAGTGGGCCCTCTTGGCTTCCCTCTCCATCTGTAAAATTGTGTCTTGCACTTCCCAATTATCCTACCTCCTCCAGGTTTTAGCTGCTGTTTGATTGCTGTGAATCTGAAAAGCATTTAGGGTTGTTTTGGAAATGCTCTTGTCCGCACTGAAGGACACTGAGATACAGAAGAGGTCATTTAACAACCCTTTAACAGCTCTGGCTTACCTTGACAAGGTACTTCACTCAAATGACTCAAAACCTCTCTAACTGCTGAAAGTCAGATAAACTTTGATGAGCACCAGATGCAAATAGTGATTTGCGTGTTACAAGAATGAGTTCACTGAAATATTTTAAACAAGCATTTCAGGATTTTAACACAGTTTTTCCAACAGAGGAGACAAACTCCACAGGAGCAACAGCTCTGCATACAACCAAACATTCATAGAGAGGTGAAATACACCCTGAGAGCCCCCAGAATTACGCTGGGCTTTGTGGGAGACAAGCCCCAAAGCCACTTCTTTATCACACATCTCCATGGGTCCATTCTGAAGACTGCCCTGATCTTGAGCTATATCCTATCTTACCAGCGAAGCAGAAAAAAAATCTGAGCAGTACAATCTCCAGGAGAGCAGAGCAGAGACAAAACTAAGATGAAATACACAGCAATTACAGCACAGGATAACGGTGACTGCCACGTGCTCACAGGTGGGTGGCTGCAGTGTACCTGCAGCAGGGGGTTGGTCTGTATCCCCTGGAGAAGCACCTGATGCTCAGCAGGGACTGCGACAGAGAAGTCCAGCACACACCTACTGCAGACACGGGCTCCTGCCTCTTGGCTCACCATCTCCCTGCCAGCGCCCAGCCAGCGCTGCCTGCCAAGGACAAAGCTGATGACAGGGGAAAGGGGAAAAATCAAATTTGCAAAAGTACTAAACATATAAATCTCTTTGGCCCAAGTGAACGTGGGAAAAATTCTTCAGCAGGGGCGTCCCATTTAGCAAGTTTTGCCAGATCATTACTCTTGTAATGCAAAGGGGAGAAACATCAACACCATGTTTCCTAACAATGATTCGCCTCCTTTATCACAGATCTCTGAAGCACCAAGTAATTTAGTAGTTGCTATAGAAACTGCTAGTTTTATTGAACAGCCCTGAAAGGGTCAAGAGGTACCATCAAACTGGCCAATTGTAAATTATTTTCCTGCTAAACATCTGCTTTATTTTAGTTGCCCTACCACTTCTCCGTTTTGCTGTTAAAACAGTATCTGGATGGACTCCAGAATAGGTGTCATTCTTCAGTAGGGCTGCAAGAGCCAAGTCCAAAAATAGCAATTTTCATTTTCTAATACATTGTAAAATCCTTCATACAAAGAAGCCCTACTGAGGGCAGAATAGCAAAGGACTGGGGACTCTTCCTTCTCACACACCTCAGCACCAACTTGAGGCAGTGGTAACCAACACAAAGAGTTGGTTTTCACCATGATCCCTGGGGGTTTCACACAGCTGCTTGCACCAGCCACGAGATGAACAACCCATTAGACTGATCCACTTGTGCCTTCAGAAAGGGACAAAACAGCAGCAGAAGAGCACCCTCCCCTTCTCAGCAGGCACCCAGCTCTTCTCAGCTTTGCAACTCCAAGAAAGGAGTCTCCCTTGCCAGCAAGGGTCTGTGCTCTAGGAACACAAAACATTGCATTGCTTGCACCAGACTACCAGAAAACAATGTAATCTACTTTCCTCTATTCATCATAGAGAAAATGGCATCAGAGATTCCAAATGGTAGTTAGCAGCTTCCATTCCTACAGGCCAGGAGAACAGCAGGAGTACTGGCTGCATTTCCAGCTTTGCTATTGAACTCATTGGATTTATGTCAGTTCCATAAAGTGCCAAATTTCTTATTACCCCATTTACTGAATGTGTGTCTATTGTAAACCCAAAAGCACCAGCAGAAACCAGAACACAGGAGCAAGGCTTCCTCTGTGGAGGACATGAGCAGCTCCCCTGTGCAGAGGCACTCTCTGTGTCTCTTCCACAGACAGAAAGCTGCCATGGGCAACATCACCTGGAAGTCCTTATTCCAACATCCTTAAGTTACCTTTAAATTTATCTTTAAGTAACCTTTAAGTTACAACTGTACTTAATTCAAGTAACTGGAGTGGGCAGGAGAGAGCATTTTATTACAGAACATACCTGAATTTAAGAGGCTGCATGCTTTCTAATGACAACCATGCCTAAGTTTTGTGCCCAGGGCAAGCCAGTAAAGGGCAGGCTCTGTTCCCTCCTCATACATTCTCTCCGTTCTTCATCTGGCTGAAATTATTCAAGTGGTGACAAAGAAAGCAAAAGCTCTGTCTATGTAGACAAGTTCTGGTCTTTCTCACATATCCTGTGAACTCCATTACTTGTGTAAAGTCTTGGCTTGGAAGAAAATATTCTAAGTTCTGAGGTATTTGGCATGTCTTGGTATGGAGACTCCAGCCTTGATTCAGACTTTCCATCCCCAGGAACCTCAGGAGAAATGAAGACATTTTTCTGTACATCCACAGGAAAATTTCTCCTTCGTCAGGCAATGAGTTCATAGTACTAATGTTAGTTCTCTTTTCTAAAATTATCTACCACAGACTAAAACTTCCACACACTGGAACACAGCAGATACCAGAGCACTGCTCTGTTGGGACACACTCAGCAGAAGGGCTTCTCACAAGGCCAGGGCTTGCCTGCCTGCAGAGCTCAAGTCTGGACTCCTGAGAAAGTTATCAGGGCTGTATAGAAACTGCAAATCATGCAGACACAGCTACAGACAGAGCAAAACCAAAGAGAAATGTTTGATGTGCCACAGTTCCTTCCAGCTAACAGGAACTCATTACATCTGGACTCCGATGCAGGCAGGTGCCAGGTGGCAGAAGAGCTTCCCTGTGTTCAAATATGAGGGGACATGCTAAGGCAAGAAAGATCTTGCACTTCCAGAGGCACCGTTTGGGAATGCTGGAGGAGAAACCCAAGCAGTGCCCTGCTCGAGGACCATGGCCTGGCCAGAGGACAAGGGAGTCCCAGTTCACTGGAGCTGCTCAGCAGCAGACTCATCTGGTGTGTTAATTCTCTCCTGACTAACAGACACAGCAACTGTCCCTACAAAACCAACAGCTCGAGGCTTACGGTACAGAGGATCCGTTCCGCATTCCGCAACACAACATCCCACGGTCACAGCTCCGCTCCAGCCAGGAGCCCCTCGGCACAGGCGGAACCCCGAGCACCAGGCACACACCACCACTGGCACAGACCTCCTCGGCTGTGCCCCCGAGGACAAACCCTTCCTTAAGCACTTCCTGCAACTTCCTCTTCCGCTGGCCTCTCTTTTGGCATTTCCAAGAGGATGTTCTGACAACCGGGTCACTGCTGTTCAGCTGCGGCATTCGTGCAGGATAAACGTAGCCACAGTGAAAATCCTCTAGGGAAGGAGAAAGCTCATAATAATTACAGTTTGCCGAGAAATCTCCAGCATTAGGAATGGCTGCAGACTCTTCCTTGTCCGTGAACTACACAAATTCGAACTTTGGGTGAGAAGTTTAATACAGTAAGCACCAGGCAAGTCTTCTCCACAAGGTAACCAAGAGCAAGCAGGAGAACAAAGAGAAGAAAGCAATGCGTGCTGCTTGCCACTGGCCTGCAGCCCTGTCAGAGTGCCGGGAGGAGAACAAGCAGGCTTAGTGAATAATTGAAGACACAGTGATGAAATCTCAGAATGTCAGAGGCATAATACAGGTTTGTAGGTTTCATCATGAAGCCTTGAATTCCCAAATAAGACACACTGAATAATTTATCTCTGTGTCAGTACTGGGTCATCAGCTGTTCACTCCCAGCACGCTTCAAGACACTTGAATGGGTCTGAACAGACTAAAGAATATGCTCCAGAGGCAAGAGGTGATGAAAACTCTACCCACTCACCCTTCCAAACACTAAGCTCAGATAAAAATGTGTAGACCCCTCAGTCCTGTCCTGTGCATGAAGTCCCACAAATTCTGAACCTGCTTTAGTGCTGCCCAGCACCACCTCGCCCCAGCACTGCTCCTCAGCACAAGAGACCAGGGAGCTCTCCTCTGCTGGGCCAGCTTCAGGCTGGCATCTGCCACCCTGTCACCCAGACTGGGGCTCACCCAGCTCGGATCCAGAGGCTCACCTGTCTGTAGTATCTCAAAGCCCCCAGCCATAGCTCTGTGGCACTACATACCACTCACTCCCCAGAGCAGGCAATGAACACTGCACAGCCTTTGCCCAGACATCATTTGGAACTTGCCAGGTAGCTGTGTGCACTCAGATTTTAACAGCTGATTTTATGGGTTTATAGTGTTACTTCTTTCACATTTTTAGCATTCACTGCTGGGCAGGTACCTGTGCAGCAATCCATACCCAGCCTGTTTAATCAATAACTGTACAGCAGCAGGTAAAAATCCCTGCATTTCCAAGCAGAATTCTAAAATTGCCACACCCAACCACCCATGATGGGATCAGAGAGCACAGCTCAATCTGTCTGGGCAATCTGCTTTCCCAGAAATCTGCTTTAGATAATATGAGCAAACAGGCAGGTCACACACAACAAAGCTTGTAGGATTTAAATCAATTCTCAACCATCAAAGACTTTGCTATATACTAATATCCTGAAACGGCCCCCATCAATACTGACTGACCTGGTAGCATGAGTAATTACCTCCTAGTTCATCCTTTAAATGTCAGAGGAATCCTTCCCAACTGAGCTATTCCCCCGAGCATCTCCCTGGGAAGAAGGAGCAGTATTCAGAAGCAGAGCTGCATGCCTGTAGCTTTCCCTGCGGAAAAGGCAAGCAGCCACCAAGGAATTCCCCTTTCCACCTATGCTGACAGGAATTTTGTAATGTATCAGATTATTTGAGGGGAAAAGAATTAAATGTAATACAACTACACTTGCACATATTCTTTTGGCTTTCACAATAATAAATTCTTTCTATTGTTTCTCTTAAAAATATCATTTAAATGAAAAAGTCTAGATTAAACTGCTGTAAATTCTCTGAGGCATTAATTACATCCATTCATTATTTGTAAGACACAATAAACTTTTCAAAGACTCTTGAATGTCATCACTGATACAGCAAGATTAGTGCACCGGTGATTGTCAGTAACTGGATACAGAGAGTCAGAAAATACCTGGGTGCTAAAAAGGCAGGAGAAATTTTTCAAAAAGAAATGGAAAGAGTTTGGAAAGAACTGGTCATTTAAATGACAACGTGCCAGACAAAGGCAAAAGGCAAGGAATGAAGAAATCAAATTCACTTAAGTGAGCACGTGCGTGCACTCATGCATATGCAACAGAAAAAAGACAGCCAGCCACAGATCAATCATGCTAACACACCATATGAACATCAGAAAACGCAGCTCTGAGGTGGTGAGTATCCAGTGGGATAGAAACAGAGCCACAAGGAAAGGTACAACTGCCACAACTGCACCAGTGTCACTACGTCCCTGCATTGCACTGCAGCACATTTTTCTGCAGATCAGTTAAGCAGTCTTTCATTTAATTCTTGCATAATCAAGTGAAAAACCAAGAACATCATCCTTTAGGTCTTTGTTAACACTTCAGTAAATAATTCCAAGCTTTTCTCTCATTATATGACAATCTTTCAAGGCATCTGTTCTTTCTCATCACACATCTCCAAATACACTTCCAATCAGGGTGCCACAGCTCAAGAAGGACATCACTGTGCAAGATGACAACCACCACACTGGGTCTGACAAAAGCTCCTGTAGACCTGCAGGTGATTCTGGCCACAACCAGCCTGGATCCCCTGGGAAGAGCAGGACAGGCATGCAGTCCTCAAAGCCCTTCTCCACACTCTACCTATTTGTGACTCAGTACAACCTGGAAATGAGAACATACACTACTTTATTCCTTTCGTATGTTTTTAACTCTTTTTGAAGCTATACTGCTTTATGTTTCCTCTGTGGCACAGCTGCCCACACCTGTATGCTACCACGGCTGCTGGATGTGAAGGACGTTGCTGCCCAGGAACTCAAGGGAGACTGGCAGCAAGAGTTCCTCCAAGACAGGAGATGCCTCAAACAGAGGCACAGGGAGACGCAGCCCCTGCAGCTGGAGACATCTCCATCACATCAGGCACCTGGATCTCTCAGCTGGGGACTCAGAGAGCCCAGCCAGTGTAAGCACAGGACATGCCCAGTGATGTGCTCACCAGACAGCAGTGCTGCCTTCACAGACACCCTCGGCCAAGTCGCTTCTCCCTGTGCTGCAGCTGCGCAGAGCTGGAGAGCACAAAACTTCCTTTATTTGCACAGAATGCAAGACCTATGCGTGAGGAAATGCTCCAACAGCTGTTAGGACAGACACAGGAGCTTCATCACAGCCCACAGCTTTGAGTGGGACAGTCCTGAAAAGTTCCATTCTTCACTTAACCAGACAATGAACAGGTGAAAAGTTAAAAACTTCTCCTGAAAAATGAAACAATTAGGAAGTGCCTTTGTCTAGGAACATGCTGCTTTCACGGCAGCATGACAGAGGTTATTTTGAACTTATTACTTCTACTGGATTCAGCTGTAAGTAATTAAATTTAGTCATAGATGTCTGATCTATAAATGGAACCTACAGAAGCAATTACCAGAGCTTCCACTGGATCAGGAAGCAATGGCCTGCTCTGTTTGATGTAAACTGAAAATAACATTATGTATACTGCACGAGAAGTCACAGTAACACAGTCCCCTTGCAGAGATTTGCTTTGAAAATTACAGTTTTCAGTGAAGAGTGACAGGTTATAAATTCCAGCCATGCTCTGCTCCTTCCACTGTACCAATCTCATGGGCAAAAAAGATAATCATATGGCAATTTAAAAGGACTGTTTTGGCTCCTGTTCTATACTCAGAAACCACATGAAGGAGGAGTTAATTAAACATGCAAGAGATGGGGTGACTAAGCATCAAGATTTTAAAAATAATATATTTTGATCCCTCATTTTGGTCTGTTTGGAATCTAGACTATGCAGAATCTGATGGATCTGTGAACCCAGTGGGTCTCCCTCAGCCCAGTCCCTGAGCATGCATGTTTCACTCCTCAAACCACCGCTGTACAATTGGACTTGATCAGGAAAAGGTTGCAGAATTGTACATTCCTGAACACAGTGGAGGAAAGGTGCAGCCTGAAAACGTTTGCTGAGGACACCAAACTGAGTGGGGAAGTGGACACATGGGAACAGAGAGCTAACAAGCAGGGAGACCTGGACAGGCTGGAAGAATGGGCAAACAAGAACCTTACAAAGTTCAGCAAGTTCAGTAAGGTCTTGCACCTGGGAAAACAGAATCCAGGAGCGCAGCACAGGCTGGGATCGACCTGCGTGAGGAGCAGCTCTGTGGAAAGGGACCTGGTGGACACGAAGCCCAGTGCAGGTGACCGGTGTGGTGCTGCGGCTGAGAGCCAGTGGGATGCTGGGCTGCATCAGCCAACAGAGAAAGAGAAGTCTGTCTGCAACATCTCCTTGACCCCTTCATTTTCTGTCTTTTTGCACAGGCAAAGACACTGAAGTGCAGCACTGACTTGTGCAGGAGAAACAGCTGAATCCTGCTCTCCCTTGTCAGGAAGATGAAGAGCTTGCGTGATGCTAGAAGTGAGGTGTGCCACATGCTCATCGAATTTGAATCCCCATCTGGAGTTGCAACCCAGGTAGCAGAAGGTCATTGCAGTAAACTCCTCTGTGCTCAGACATCAGCATTGCCATCAATATTTCAATGCTCCCCTTCATGGTACAGGCAAGGATAACAACCTACTCTTCATCACAATACCTTCTACTTCACAGAGGAAAGCAGAAACAATAGTTTGTTAGCAAGTAAAACACAATTAATAGAGTAATAATGATCAGAACTACTGCACCTTGTAAAATCTTTGCTCGGTTATAAAGAATTCTTTGACTACTAATGTCATTGTGCAACGAGGTCTGCAGCAGCTTGGCAGTCATTAGCAATGATTCACTGCCACAAGGCACGTCTCAACCAACACAGTCAGGAATCACAATTCTGAATGCTTTTCCTGGTCAATCTCTGGGCATAAAAATATGAGAAAAAAAGAGGATCTGTGAGGAATGAACACAGATTCCCACACATTGAATGTAATATAGAGAGTTGTTATAAATATGTTATAGGGCATTCACTATCAGATGTTCTAATTTTTCCTATAACACAAAAAATTGATATTTTGATATTTATCATTTGATAAGGAATGTGCCAGGGCTATCCCTTACTGGGACCAAACACACAGATTCTCCACATGTTTATGCTGCTGTGGCAAAATTGCAAACACACAGGCAAGCTCTGAAAAATGGCCATGTGATAGTTCTCACACGAGGGAGTCTACAACCAGAAAATAAGTCAAACATACTTTAGCAGATCAGGAAATCCTCTAGCAGTCTCTTCAGGAAAACTACTCTGAGCCTGAAGCCTCTTAAGCCTGACCAGGACAAACCTTTTTGAGGAGCATCTTGGCATTTTCATTCTAACATTGTGTTAGAAATCTCTCCATATTAAAAACCAAAACAAAAACCCTCAAACAAAAACTTTTAACAGAAAACATCAAAAAATTCCTGTCTGGGAAAGCCTGCTCCCCGTAAGACTGCCTGCTTGTCAGCCAGCCATCAGCTGCTGTCCTACACTGACACTGGCAAATACCACCTCAGACACTAGGCACTTCTCACACCAGATCCTTTCTTTGAGGAAAGTGGTTTATAAACAATGATGCGGACATGTAATTCTGTGACTATGCATTTCATATACAGCTGGGAGATTCGGTATAGCAATCCAGGGGAAAAGCAACCAACAGCCACCATATCCCCAATAAGAACACCTGCTCCACACCCAGCAGACACAGCAGTTCCAACCACAGTCAATTCTCATGCCACACGCAGCACCTTACCCCTGCCACCTCTCATCTCTCATCTGTCCTAGAAAGGGATGCAGCAGTTACAGACCTGAGTAGGGGTAAATGTTCCTTCAGTACTACAGTCCCATTTAAAAAAAATGAAAAAGTAATTCAGCAGGGTCTGGAGGTTTCAATTTCAATCATCTCCCCTTTGCCCTTTCACGTGACTGTTCCCAAAGGAAATCCTGCTTCGAGGCATCACTATTTCATGTACCTGAGTCAATAAGCCTCTGCTCTGAAATACACAATACCAAGAGAACACACCATCCCATTGCCTTTAAAGACACACACCCCTATCCTACACATAAACACTGATCCTCTCTTTTGCACACACAAGGCTCAGTACGTCGCCTGCCAAGCGTCTCCTCACATCAGACGCGCTCATGACCTCGCTCATCATCCCCCAGCTCCCCTGGCTCGTGCCAGACCCCGTGCGGCTGAGCACAGGCTCCGAGGGCAGGGACAAAGCTGACCCAGCCCGGCTGGCACAGAAGCACAGGCCACAAAGCATTGCCTCAAACAGGTTATTTATTATTCCCAGCTAGGCAGGAAAAAATAGAGTGCTGTGACAGTTTATACCGGCAAAGACATGTTAGATAATGTAAAAGATTTGCTTTAAACTAACAACAAGGCAGAAAATGCAGTTAGTGATGACAACAACCCTCCTCCCAGGCTTTGGTATTATAAGCAGGCAGGAAAGAAAATTTTCAAGCCATCACTTCAGTTAAAAAAGATTTTTAGCTTGAAGCCAAAGAAAGATTCACCTGCAAATGAAGTCCAGAATTTCTAAAACATGTTTTGCATTTATTAAGATATTATTAACATCAGTAGAGAAGATAACCAGTCAATTCAAACAGCAGCCCAGACTCATTTAAACGTTGTTAAGAATGCAGTTCGGTGGGAGAGGTAGGAATGTAGCTGCCATGAAATGCAGAGCACAGACACCTGGCAGAAGGGATGAAAGCAGCATCCTGGAAATATCATCTAAAGTATCACTAATTTCTGCAATTGCTGGTTCTGGAAATAAGGTCCTAGATCCCACTTTAAAGTCTAGGCAGTCCAAACTGCTGAACCAAAGCAACACAGCTACTGACTGTGAGTATTCATCCTCTGAAATCCCAAGTACCTGCAGCAGGACAGATGCCACAGAGAGGTGACCTCTTGTCAGCCTGATCACATTAATCTGATGGAAAAGCCAGGAAAGGCCTTTTTCTGACGATGCCCTATTCGCTGCTCTGTTCAGCGAGTCCCACCCAAGCTGGATGGACCCTGCAGATGCAGCCACTGAGGCCAAAGGGACATAGAACCAGAGAGCCATTGCTGCACCAATCTTTGCTTTACACTCCTACCTCTCTTTGAAACATTTTATGTGTGTTTATCAATAAATTAAAAAGCAATAGCTCAAGTCACTGGATTTACAGCAAGAGACAACTGAACACCCGAACTCATTGTTGGAAAAATTTCCTATTTAACAGCTATTTGCCCCTTTCTATTGTAATTCCATTGCCCCCATCATCCCACATTGAATAATCTCTCCCTGACACATCTCTGTTTATACACATTCCATAATCGCAGACTTTTATGTTCCCCACTCAGTCAGTTATCCAAATGATACAAATTCAGCCCCTTTGATCTTTCCTCATACATCAGTCCCTCTAGGCCCCTAATCACTTTTTTCACTCTTCTCTGAACTCCCTCCAGTAATGATGTGATTCTAATCCTCTGAAAGGAGAGGTTTTTGGCTCCAGTTCTTCACACAGATGTGAGCAAACTAATTCAGAGAGACTCCGCAAGCTCCGTGCATAGCACTGTCACCAGCCACCACACATTAGAGCGTGACATTGAAACAAAGATGGAATTGTATTGTGAACACTAGAGAGCCAGAAGCTGAAAGGAAACACAATGAAAATTAAAACAGTGAACTGATCAGTGCTTTATACAGTCACCAGGACTTTAGGGCACAGTTTCCTGCTGGACATTCTGAAGAAGCCAGGGCGACTGTCCCAGGGTTTTACAGAACTGCAGGTCCTGTAGCAGCTTCAAGATAAATAAATACCCCAGGAAAATGGTGCACAGAGCAAGGCTAGGGCCCTGCCCACAGCCTGAGAGTGGTTTCATAGTTACCACAGGCCACCCTGCAGCAGCTGCAAGTGATATGAACCCTGCTTATACTGATCAAGTGTCTGGCATCCCACCAGAGGAGGAGACACTATTCACACCTCCACCAAAGGCCCTGGCCAGCAAGAGAGCCTCCAGAGGCTACATAGGACCTGTCTGCCATCATTTAGAACCAGTTTTGAACCATTTCCAAACTGAACTACAACAAATTGACTCCAATTTGACAGCCAGTAAGTAAATACCCTTTAAATTCTATCCACAGATGTGTTGTCTGATTAGTGGATTCTCCTGCTACAGTTCTGGCAAAGAAAGGTACCTTCATCAAATCCACAGGACTCGCCTGTTGCAGAAAACTTCCCATTTTATGCACAAGGATTACATCGGGTCCCTGGAATTACATACTGGAATTACAAGCACCCCAAGCTGATTGGCTGGATCCCATGGGCGCACCACCGCCTCTCCTCTGGGGAAGATGCAGATCTCCTGACTTCTTATACATCATGTGAAAGCCAGGAGAAGCCTTATGCAAAAAACAGATGGCAGAAACAGCTCAAAATGCTGCATTTCAATGATTAAAAGGTATCAGAGTAAGAGAGAAACAGCTTGTGTTGGGCCACAAAGCATTGCATCTGAGAATGCATGTCTGGAAGGGCACTGTGCTGTGAGCATGGAGAAGATGGAATTCATCAAAGCAGGATTCAAACCAGAAAAATGCTGATGGAAGCAGAATGATGGGAATTGCAGGCACAGCAGGAGCCGCCATCTCAGCACCACTGTAATGGCCACTGGTGATGCGTCTCCATGGCAGCGGGGGCTGAGGCGGAACCGCTGCAGGAGAAGGGACAGGCCCGATCCCAAGGGACAGGAGGCCAAGCAGGACACACTCCAGTAGCAGCAGACGGGCTCTTTCCCTCTCGTGCTCCTAAATGAGAGACTTGAGATAAATGGAAATGAAAACACTCCTGGAAGTCGGTCCATAACAAAGCCAGTTACTGAGCCTCAGCACCTCAGACTTTCCTCTTCAGATGGAGGCACAGTGGAGAAGAACGAGGCACTGGGCTGCAGTGTACTAACCCCAGGATTAGAACTCTTCAAACAAGTCCAGATGGTTAAGGGACAACTGATTTCAATGCAGCTTTAAGTGACCTTCTGCACACGACAAAAGCATCAGTGCTGTCTGCATTCAAACTGCCTAACGAGACCAGGCTGAACACCTCAGCAGATTCAACGCTGGTCAAGTGAGAGCCTGAGATTAGTTCAGTTGGTTAGAGCATGGTGCTAATAATGCTGAGGTCATAGGGTTCACCCCCATATGGGCCATTCACTTCAGAGTTGGACTTGATGATCCTTCTGGGTCCCTTCCAACTCAAGACTATTCTGTGATTCTGTCAAAGAAAATTTTCCAATGAAAATAAGTATCGGGCAAGGAAATGCCTGTGTCCCACTGGAACCTGCGCTGGATTCAACTGGATTCAATTGGACATGGCAAGTGAAACAGCAGCAAACACAGAAAGTGGGGACACCTCCTTGTAATACCTGACAACCCAGACAGACATGGGGTACAGCTCCACATGAAGACAGTGATCCTTTGGACACTTGGTACAAATGACATGAGACACATTCTAGCTCCAAAGGAATGAACCAGTACATCTGTGTACACTGCACCATTACCT
The DNA here is from genome assembly GCA_013400235.1 of Oriolus oriolus. Lineage (NCBI taxonomy): Eukaryota > Metazoa > Chordata > Aves > Passeriformes > Corvidae > Oriolus > Oriolus oriolus. The sequence goes on from VXBT01009028.1 coordinate 319,894, forward strand.
TGGGGTGGGGTCCAGGGTTTCTAGGATTTACTACAGAAGCCACCCATTTTTCATCTAAGTGGATAGTTCAACCACCATCAGGACCATAAGGACTCCAGCAGACTTGCTAATAACGTCTCTGGAAATGCCTGCAAGATCTGAGGTCACTTTTGCTGCAATGCAATGCGAGTGAGTACAGGTTAACGTAGCTAACATTGATAATGGGGTGAATCCTGGCTTCAACTGCTTATTGGAACAAAAACATAAATCAGTCAATGCTGAGATGATTAACAAGATAAGATTAAGGTTAAAACTAGAAAATCTATTAACCTGTTTAAGAAGTAAATGTGGCACCCGGCAGGTCATCAGTCTTTTAAGCCTCAAGGGTGTAGATGCTCTAAGCAAACAGGAGACTGACTGAGGCAGCCAATAGCTCTGTGTGAAGGCTAATGGATCTGTTACTGCCTTACCACATCAGAAGGGGCTTTACTTCTCCCTAAACTCAGCGGAGTGAGCCACAGACCATCACCTCAGCTTCTACTGCCACAGTGTACCACAACCCCTGGATGGGGTAGGATCTGGGAGGAAAGTCAGAGCTAGTAAGAGGTTCAACTTACAAAGAGAAGCACAAAGAAAAGAAATCCACATCTAGAATGGCAGATTCAATTTCACGTCTATATCCTAACAGCTGTGAATTCAGCTCATAACAAAAGTTTTAGTCAGAAAACTGTATTCACCCATTCTGCTTGTCCTAGTCTGCATATATGCTTGTCATTCAACTGTCACACTGATCCATTCACTGTGTACTGTGAAAACAATTGTAAAGAATTTTAATTATGCCTCAGAAGACACATCTCCTCAAGGAGACAGAGACACATGGTCCACCTGCATCTTTGAGTGTAATTTCCCTTAGGAAAATTTTCCTCTAATGTATTATTTCACGTCAGACAGTCTACTACACAGAGCAACTCGCCAGACTGCACTAATTGTTAACAGTTTGGGGTTTATCACATCCTGCTTTTTAAAGCCATGCACAGAGCCAGTCAGGATTGTGAGAGCCCAAAGACAACCTATTCAGAGGGATGCTGAACTACAGAAATAAGAAAACAAATGCTGAAGATGGAAAAATGAAGACAAAAACCACAGTGATTCAACCTGTATCCCAGAGCCTCAACTGTAACTGGGCAGTTCCCACCTCAATGCCAGCAAGTCCTTGTCTGATATCAAACTGAACAGGGTATTTTTGCTGCTAAGACCTTGGTTCTGTAGTAGTGAGAATGTAAATGCATTCCTACTCTCCCAGGACTTCTTCTGTGCATTGAAGAAAACTACGGAAAAGCTGAAGTAACTGTGGCTTTGGGGAAATTTGTATCTCCCTCACTGAGTGCCTGTGCAAAATATTAAATATTTCCCTACATTTTTTTACCCACCAAAACACAGATCTAGTCATTCTAATCACAGCACACACTGATATCCAAAACAAAAGACCTCTAGACTTGGACGAGAGAGGATTTTACAGGCAAAAGGCTGCAGAGGACAGTACCCAGGCCACTGGAGCTCCTCCTCACTAATTATCCCAGAGTGTCCATTTGCTATGTAACCAAGGGAGAAGTGTGTCAGACTGTGGCAAAGCTGTCTTCAGCAGCTTATGGAATGTTTCTCTGAGCCCTGATGCAATTAACTGCCAGGAAAGTGCTGAGGCAGGCAGAATTAGGAAGCTATAACAAATCAAGTATATAATCCTACACCATTTACATTTAAAACAGCTGAATTGCTTTTAACTCACAGAGCTGTAGCATGTTTACAATTTCATTTCATACGATCTAGATGTCCTATTCCCCAACTGGGACAAATAAAAAAATCCAGCATCGAGGCCAAAATGGGAAAAGACTCAAAAAAAATGTACAGCTCTCTAGAGCTCCCTGACCTAGGTGGCAAGACTGGCCATCCTGAACCACTAGCACACCCTCAGAGTCACTGCAAACACTCAAAACCACTAAAAAATAATGATTACTCCAGTAGCTCTTATTTAGCTCATAGGAATTTTAAGTAATGCACAGTACAGAGATCACTGGGTCCAGGAAACACTTTCCCATAAAAACAAGCATGCACAAACTCCAGTATTATTGCTGCAATATCTAGTTAGCTGCACAGAGTGCAAAGCAACTGCTGCTAAAGTGTTAAAAAGCTTTGTGGTGGGAGAGGGGGGAGGTACCAGGGGAAACGGACATTTCCATAAACTCTGAAGAGTTCTAAGGAGGTCTATTAAAAAAACCCCAACAAACCACAAACACACATACACAAACCTGCTTCTTAAAAGGCAGTAAAACTAAGGTTTAGCAAGGTCCTAAGCTTAATCTACAGTGTCAGAAAAAAACCATATACTACTCAACACTAACATCATCATCAATCCTGGCATAAAATGGTCGGGCAGACTCAGATCCAACAGCTACTGAGGATGATGGGAATTTCTCTGCTAACTTAGCTGACTTTTAGTCTGGAGTGCTGGATGAACTTTGCTGCTACTGCTCAGAAGATAATGCCAATTAGAAAGGAAAGCAGCACAGAGAATCCACCAAATGCTTTTAACTTCTGCCAGCTACACAAAGAACAGAATTAATGTCTAAGGAAAACATATAAAAGTGACACCTGTACTCAAAACAACTTGTCACCATCCAACCAGCTGCATTACAACTGGGACACCCTGTGAGCAAGTGCTGACAGATTTCGCTGATTCCCACAGCTGCCCTTCCCACCCTTCCCCAGGACAAGAACACGCAGGACACCCAGGAGTGCTGGCCTTCCTGCCCAGCGCTGCACAGCCACTCGCAGTGCTTTAACAGCAGGAACGCTCCAGATTTCAAAGGATCATGTACTTGTTTAGAGTCACCAGAGCTGGAGCACAGCTGGGGCTTATGCCCATATGGCAGATTTCTCTTTTTAATCCAACTTTGATAGTGAGATGTGTTAAATCTTTGATTTTATTGGCAGATACTGACTGTATTTTCCTAACCTCTGAAGCCTGATGATTGACAGTGTTAATGTACTTTTTAATAGATGAAAAGGGAAATGACAGCTTTTGGCTCACTTTCAAGCACGTTTCTTCACTGCAAAATGCTCTACAGCTCAACCTGCTTTTCATACAACCTAAGAAATCTATTCTTTATAGTGTTGCTAATAACTGGTGGCATGCTGAAGAAAACTGTAGCTCAATAGGAACACTTACTGTGGGAGCTACTTTACTTCCTGAAAGGAAGATGTTTTCTTCCTTTCTTTAATCTCAGCTACATTGATCTGATCTTAGAAAATCCCAGACAGAAGTTAAACATCACTTCAAAATGATTTCTCAACTCTTTCTACACCTAACAAAGCTTACCCCCAGACTCTTCAAGAGCAGCAGTTACGCTAACAAGAAGCTAGTGGTTCCAGCATCAAAGGTGATCTGCATGGACTGCTGAGGCTGAGGGACTGCACTCTTCCACATGAAGGAAAATGTTCTATGGTTTGGTCTGGAAGGGACATTAAAGCTCACCCCGTTCCAGCCCCTTGCCTTGGGCAGGGACACCTTCCACTATCCCAGGTTGCTCCAAGCCCTGTCCAACCTGGCCTTGGACATTTCCAGGGATGGGGCAGCCACAGCTTCTCTGGGCAACCTGTGCCAGGGCCTGACCATCCTCACAGGGAACAATTTCTAATAAGTCTTGGGGGGGCAAGCTGTGGTATGCATTCATTACAAGTTGTGAGAGACTGGCAAAGGCATTTCTCTGCCCAGATATCCTTGTCATGAGTCTGCATCTGAGCAAGAGCTAATATTCAGAACCCAGAAACTCATGAGAGGGCTCTCCAACCATAACAGAGTAACATTTCTATGGAAAATGGGATGGTGCCAAGTCATAAGAGTCTCTGTAAAGGCCTAATTAACATGAATAACACAGCTGGATATTTTATGTATCAACTAAGTCCCTCCTTCCTGCCACTTAAGAGTAAAAATAGTAGAATGTTTTATGGAGGTTAATTCATGCTTGCTTAGGTGTGATTCCACTTTAAGAGAGGGCAGAATAGCCTCTTGCAGCCATCTATATAGAAGGCACATGGACAGCCTGTGTAAATGGTGTCTGCTGAAGGAAGTCACAACATAGAAGGTTTGTCAGCGAAATGTGGATAGTTGCCAGAGTATCAAAGGAACTGCCTTTCTTTCCATTCCAGACTTGAGTTTCAGGGTAGGTGAGCTGATATCATCACCTGGAAGGTTACGAGATAATCATAAAACAGTAATGACAAAGTACAAAGAATAATACAAAGAAATCTAAAAGAAAAACAGCATGGTTTACTAGGAGATCAGACAGTTGGTTTTATCCCTCCGATAGCTGTTTAGTTCAGAATATATTTTGGCAGGCTTCTTTACAAACACGCACCATCTCAATTAATCTGAGGCGGCGGCAGCTCCCAGACCTGCACAATCCCTTTGGACTCTGCACCAGGGCACTGGCCAAGAGAAGCATCTTGGCCACTGAGCCCTTTGCAGTGTGTTACTCTGGGCTCCATGTCCACCTCTGCTCCACCGAGCCCAGGCTGCAGAACCTGCCTTCCCCACGCACCACCAAGCCCAGGCTGCAGAACCTGCCTTCCCCATGCACCACCAAGCCCAGGCTGCAGAACCTGCCTCCTCTGGGCACCACCAAGCCCAGGCTGCAGAACCTGCCTCCTCTGGGCACCACACGTGCCCAGGTCTGTGGCAGATACAGGCCTCCACCGAGCAGGCCCATGGCCACCCCACATTTGGCCACTGAGGAACTTTGCCCTTAAGCCTCCCCACAGCAAAGCCTCTCCCTCTGCACCCGCAGGGTCTGCCTGGGCTCAGTGTCTGAGTGTCTCTGCCTTAATCCCTTCTGCTTTCCAGGGAGATGTAAATACTTTGGGCCCGAGCTGGCACCCAGCCCTCCCCAGCCACAGTGGGGACACCAGCCCAGCTTGTGAGGCATCAGCTCCAGCTCAGCTCGACCCACCACTGTAATACCCAACTGGTCTGCTGCTCCATGGCAGGCCACACTGCAGCTTGTGTCCAGGAAAGATTCAACTACTTGTACACTAACCACAAAAAGTGCTTTTACAAACTGTTTTCCATTAAAAGGACTGAAATTATTTGCAACTAAAACCACTACACTTAATTCTGATTCGAGAGTTTCAGACTAGCCTGTCCCATAAACATTCCCATCTCAGCTGTGCAATTTTGTTTCAATGTAACATACATCAGGCAAGAAACTAAACAAGCCTAGATCTGGGTTACTCAAATAGCTGAAGGCACTGAATTGTTTGTGCTCCCCTGGAAAGCATGTAACCATAGTTTGCAGTAAGTTGTCACACTTAGGTTCATCTCACAATCCTCATTTACTGCATTAAATGCAGTAAGCTACTAAATAATAAAAACAAGAATAAAAGAAACAGTAAGTAACTCTGACAGGAAGACCCGTATTCTCACATAATGGAAAAAAGCAGGTTTTTTGAAAACACGACTTAGCAGTCACTGTCCAAAACAAAAGAAAAAAAAAATCACATCAGTAACACCAAAGGTCGGAGCCCAGGGAGGTGCCGAGGAGCCAAACCCCCTGCAATCAAACACACTTTCCAAGGGTTACTCCCAAGCAGCACAGCCACTGGATCCACACAGCATCAGTGCCTGCCCCAGGATGAGCGGGGCAGGAGCAGGGAGCAGCTCAGGCCAGGCAGCTGTGCTTTTGGGGAACAAACCCAAGCTATGCTGACAGCACAATCCATACAGCTTTAATAAATATCCCAGTAGGAATGTTACTGACACTTTCAACTGTGGCTAACCAAAGAGTAATGGTCTTAGAGATTATTCCACTTGAACTGATGACACAGGCAGGTATTTTATTATTTATAAAGCCCTGGTTTTCTCAGAATAGGAGAAAGCAATTTGAGAACATTTCCCTATTCATTACTCTAAACCTTTTCAAACCAGCATCTCTGCAAAAAAATCCCCCTATGCTGGGCTTCTGCTGTTACCCCACATTAGACCCAGTTATGAACCACTGTGTTTGCCTCACACAGGGAATCCTTTTCCATTCCTCCACAGGCAAGCTCTCCTTCCCAAACACTCTATGGCTGAACCAGTCCATCAAACCTGTATCAAGGAACTGTACAATTTCATTTTGCCTGTATTTTCTCATATTTGTATGCTTAACTGCTCCTGTCAAACTAATATTCAAAGTTGCAGTTAAATATACTTAGCAATACAAGCTGCTGCTGTTCTTACAAATTGACCCAGGAATCCCTTTTACAAGGGTCGATTTACCAGAGCAGAGTATTTCTGCTTAAATAAAGTAACACAGAGAAGAACATTACAAATATGCTAAAAAGCACTAATGTCATTTGGCAGCTGAAGACCTCATTTTTTCCACAAAACATTGAGAAGTGACATTGAAACTTATCAGAAAGACTGCAAATCATGAAATTATTTTCCAGTGTTCAATTCAAATACAGAAGTCTGACAAACATACACAAATACAGCAAGATGACGAGCTGCACAGAGCAGTGTTTACAAAGCCAACCCGACTCTAGCGTGGCTCTGCACACAAGGACAGCCACTGGCTTTCACATAAACAGTAGCTCTGTAACACAGTGCCAAGCAAGGATGTCAGCCTTGCCCTGAGGCAATCTGAGCACCTGATCACATCCCATTGACCCCAGATTTCACATGCAGGCAGAGCAGCTTCACAGTCTCGAAGCAGGGCAGGAACAGGTTGCACCGTTCTAGGAAAGACTCTCTAGTCCTGACCTTTCCTTTTCCCATTTATTTCATCTTGATCTTCTCCAGTTTTCCCTACATGGAAAAGGCTTCCTACACACCCTGCATACAAACCACACTCGGAGGTTTTGCTTGGACTCGATGACCACGATGACCAGAACATGCAGGTACAATGTGCACATCATGCACCTTTGCTCTAAGGTATAAGCACTATCACATTCTCTTCTTTCACCTTCACCTACATCTAACTTCATGCTCATTTTTAACCTCATTTGTCAGCTCTCGAAGTAACAGACCCAGTTTAAGAGAAGCTTTGTGCATGTCATGGATTTTTCTTCTAAACCAGAGTAAGCTCTAGCAGAAATTCAAACGGATGAGCAGGACTGAAGGGATGATTTTAGGTATATCAAAGGTTACAAGGCCCACACACAGGAACGAAGGAAGATTGCATTAATCTTCTAAAAGGATTCAAATATTGCAAGTAGAGCAATTCTATTTCTGAACAGGAACAAATTCAAACAATTTCCCTTGCAGAAATTTCCATAATTACAAGTAATTATCTTCTACACTGAAATTCTCTAGTACAGCACTTACTGCAAAGAGTATTCCCATCAAATGCTCTATTTAGGAAACAGAGGAGGAATATTTTCTTGGTGAATTGTATGTTGCCCTCACATTGATTAACGCACAGTTCTGCTCTGCCAAAATGTGCATCTATTTTTGATAATATTAACAAGAAACCCCAAACCCTACTTAACGACCCTCTCGTGAGGTTATTAAGAAAGCCTAAAAGATACAGATTTTTAGAAGTGCATGCAGAGAAGAGGAGGAATAGATCACACCCACAGGTTACCTCAAAGGAAGATCAGTTTTAACACTGCATTGGAATATAGCTCTTTTCTGCTGAGTGAATCAAAGACTCCAAGACAACATTTGGATATGCATTCTTCTCAGGCAATAAAGACAAGTATGGAAACAGCTGCTCCAGTATTTGCAAAAACTGTATAAACGCAAACAAAATACCAGAGGTTACAAGAAACTAATGTTTGCATTTGTTGCTTTTGTGCATAAGGAAAATGTCTGTCAGCTGTTCTTCTTGTGCATAAGGAAAATGTCAGGAACATGTAACATCAGTTATTCACCATTTTTCATCAGCAAATATGTACAATCCCACATCTCTTGTGACCAACTGTGGGAACAGAGTCCACTGGACTGCTGTACATCTCTGTTACCATATAATATCTCAATTTAGCCTTCCAGCAGTACAACAAAGCGGATCCTGTTCCAAGCCTGTGGAAAGAGAAGCACAGTGTTCACTGGTCTTCTCCAGCACCTGAGCCATCAGCGATGGTCTGAGCTTGCTCATAGCACAGCATCTTCCAGGCATTACAGAACATGAGTTTTCAAAGCAAGCTTATCAGAGTTCACAATTGACCTAACAGTTAAACAGGATTATCAAAGAATGTTTAGTGTGTTGAAAGACTCTAAATGGTCACAGACAGGTGGAAGTCATTATCCATACAGCAGGAGATCCTGCAGCACAAGTACAAGAGATGACAAAAGGCAACAGCAATTTGACAGCGAGGGACAAAATGATGATGTTTTGGGGGACTATCCCCCCAAAAGTTGCTGGGTCTTTGCTGTACACAGTACAGAAAAAGAGCTTGCAACACCAAGCAGGTGTCACATATCTTACTATGCCCTTTAGAGTGGAAGTCTGTCAAGAGAAGATGCAGAAACTCTTATCTGATATAAAAAAAACCCTAGATAATGCACTGTGGTTACAAATTGCACATTTCATCACAGAAATTTGTGGGAAATGGAGTAAGACCGATCAGGACTTTGCAGACTTTTCTACTGGGTCTGGAAATACCCAAATCAGCCCTACCAGCCCTGTTCCCACCCAGTCAGCCTTCCTCTTGAGGAGGTGCTCTCATGCTCTCCCCTCTCTGGAAGAAGCTTTCTGATTTCAGTCACTGTTAAGAGGAAGGCAGGACAGCAGTCCATCACAGCAGAACAACGGATTACCAGCTCAGATCGCTATGAATTCAGGCATAAAATCATTCCAGAGCCAAGGACTGTATTGCCTTAAATGGAAAAGATCTGCAATATTTAACAGGTCAGGAATACTATCCATTTCTGTTTATTTAAGCATATAAGAGGGTAGATTCAGATTTTAAAAGTGTCTTAAGAAATATAAAATACGAAAGCTCGTGAATACTCTTCTGATAACTGCCAGTTATGAAAGTGGGGGAAAGAAGCAAGGTTGAGAAAGAAGGGGAAAAAAGGAAAGGGAAAAATATTTTCAAAAAAAATCAATTTGCTTATTTTCACCTAACATCAACAGAATTCTGAAAAACAGCTTTGATTTTCCATCTTAGAAAAATCATGGCATTTGCCACATCAGTAAATCCTCATGCAACCAATCCCAGTGCTGCCCATCACCTGCCAACCTGCCCAGTGCAGGACACCAAGGTCAGCTAAGCTTATGCTCCTTTGCAAGAATTATCAGCCTTGCAAGCATTTCCCAGTCCTTTTCCACAGCATAATCCATTTCACCCCACAATACAGAGTGAAAAAGTGACTTTTACACCAGGAGCCAGCCCGTTCCATTCCCTATGGAAAAGAACTCTACAGCCTGTGACATTTTAGCTGCAATACAATACAGATTGCAATCACTGTAGATTCCCCACAGTGCTTCCTTGTAAGAGTCACGCAGACATCATTACCGACAAGAACAAGGTCACAAAAAGGTATTTCATTGTTTCTAGTGAATAACAGAGGTTGTCCCAGGAACCCAAACACTCCCATTCAACCCCACTTCAGCTCCAAATGGCACAGCAAGAAAACAGCTCCTCTCCCATGCAGAATGCAATGTGTGTGCCCAGATTCAGTAGCAGCAGGGACAGATGGAGCCAGGAATGGTGGCACAAAGTTACAGATTAAAAGAAAAAAAAAAAAATCTGAGGTTTTGAATCCTACTGTTACACAGTGACCAAGAAGAAATGCATTGTTCCAGTCTTGAGCACGTACTGAAAATCTGAACGGAGGACTTGGACTTACCATAATATATAGATTCAAAAAAACAATACAGATCTCCAAGAGAGTAAGTTACAGCAGAGAGACAAGATGATTTGCATGAATTTACTAACAGCATATTTTCTTCTGTACTCCAGGAAAACTGAAGAAGCTGTTTGTATACAGAGGCGTTACACATGAATGAATCTTCTTACTGAAATGCTCTTGGTAAATATGTCTAACTTGTGGGAGTCAGGAACAAAGGGATACTGCAGCTCAGCACTGTGCTGTTGTTGATGATTTACTGAATCCTTCATGACATCCACATCCAACACAGTCAGTTCAGGTTTTGTCCAGCATTTAGTCACAGAACTGATTAGCAAATGACTCCTATATGCAATTTTGTTTAGTATCTAAACCAGTTGTTGTTACCAGGCTCAAAAAGGCAGAATTTCCCACACCGCTCCAACATAAAAACAAGGTACATTTCATAAACTTGAAGCACCACTTTATACAACTTGCTGGCTTGAACAGTTCAGAAAGGAGTGCTCTCATCTGAACTCCAGTATCCCATTATGCACTCACAAGTATAATGACTTTTTTTATTATTATTCATAGATTCACTATTCTGCATTAGTTAACATGATCACATCACCATCCATGCCATTCTTTTCTCCCCTTAGTCCAGAGGCTGCAGCAAATCCTAGTCAACAGTGGGTCAGAGCAGCCCAAGGCAAGTCGAGGGCAGTGGGATCTAGCACAAATCACCTTTTCACTGATGAGGGAGCCGCCTGAGCCAGCATCCTGAGGGCAGCACACATGGTTCTGCCAGCAAACTGTACCCCAGAGCTGAAGGAAACTTCAAAAAGAGGTTGTGATATGGGAAAGATTTAGTTCCAGGGAACTACAAGACTGTCAGCCTGCCCTCATCAGAGAGGGGAACAGAGCTGGGGAAGGGTCTGGAGCACAAATCTGATGAGGAGCAGCTGAAGGAGCTGGGGCAGCTCAGCATGGAGAACAGGAGGCTCAGAGGGGGATCTTCTCCCTCTCTACGACTCCCTGAAAGGAGGTTGTAACCAGGTGGGAGCTGTTCTCCTGAGTAACAAGCGACAGGACAAGAGGAAATGGGCTCAAGTTGTACCAAGGGAGGTTTAGGTTGAATATTAGGGAAAATTTCTTCATGGAAAGAGTTGTCCAGCCCTGGCACAAGCTGTCCAGGGTAGCAGTGGAGTCATCATCCTTGGAAGTGTTCAAAAACGTGGCACTGGGATGTGGCACTTGGGTACATGCTTTAGTGGTGAACATGGTGCTGCAGGATTGACGGCTGGACTTGGTGATCTTGTCCAAACATAACAATTCTATGATTCCATGTAATTCCTGCAAACTGAGACACTGAACACACTGACATGACTGATTTTATGCTTTTCAAAGAATATGATCAATGTAACGAATCAGTCATAGCTGCAGCCAGATCCTATATAATTACTGGCTCCTGAGAGACTGTCAGTGCAGTTGTGCTCACCCAAACGCAGGGGATGTTTCATGCTGGAATTCCAGCCTGACTTCCCCAGGCAACAGACTCACACACTGCACTGGCAGCCCCTGGCTTCTGGGCTCAGTGCCTGTGTCCCAGGGCACCAGGCCAGCATGGACCTTGCTCTGGACTAGAAAACAAGGATGCAGGGAGAACCTGGAAGGAAGTGGAGCCAGAGGTGAGTCACCAAAGTCCGCAGGAAAAGAGTCTTTATTAGTTCTGATGCTTGTGGGAAAAAATTAGTAAACAACAGTCATTTTTTAAACTTAAAAACACACATGGTTTACGACAGAACAAAAGTATTTCAGTCACAAGCAAATTCAGTTTTTCACTTGCTGAAGGCAAGAGAACCCGTTACAAATTCCAGGCAATAGCTGTATCTGGGAATCACCAGACAAAGGAGCATACTCCAGGGTTACACACAGGACTAATAAACTGCATGAGATTCTATACAGCACAGTTTCACAGCTGTAAAAGCAAACATCTCTCAATGAGCAAAACACCTTAAACATTTCATAATAAAAACATGGGTAAAGCAAAAGAAATGAGCATAAATAAATAAATCAAAGGACACTCCCGATTCAGCGAAGCAGCACGTGCATTCAGCTCTCTTATTTGGGTATTCTAATAGGGACAAGGCAGGCAAATGACTTCTCGGAAGTCACTTGAGGAAAGGACCAGCAGTACGGCGGGCTAGAGTACCACTCGGTGCTGCACTGTCTCAGAGTAGCATCTCTGTGCTACTCAGACCTGGGGCAGCAGAACCTCCTGCGTGGTCCGCACGAGCCCCTTTCCTGAGGCTACTCTGTGCAGCACATGACGGCAGCACTGCAACAGCACCGGGCCAGCAGAAATCCCAGCCGCGCTCACGTGAGGCTGCTGGCAGCACGGACTAAATAACCTCTGCTGAGATTCACTGGGACTACAGCTGAAAACAGAACCTAGTCCAACACGAACATAGTTTGCATCACATCACAGCAGGAATAGGAATTATCTTTTGCTCAGACGAGTAAGATGCCTGACAGTTCAGAGAAGTTCAGCTGTCTCATGTACCCTCTACACAATCAAATTTGGTTGCCCAAAATCAACTCGATTTGGACACAGACAATAACGCAGAGAAAAAAAATAACCATCTGACATGGTGATTTAAGCATAAGCGGGTGAGCCAATACTGCCGAGTGAATCCTGACACTCTGAACAGAATCTTCCAGAGCCGAGGAGTCCAGCCAACAGCCAAGAATAATATTTCAGTGGTTCAGTCAATACAGCTGTAACCATGGCCTGGAGGGGTTTCCACAGCCATAACCACAGGAGTGACTGCATATTCACTTGAAAATAGTAAAAACAGACATTTAAAAATCTACAGCTTGTAGACATCTTAAAACCAGTTTGAAAGGAGGCACAGAGGGGCCTGAAAAATGCACCGACATTCCCACCAAGCTTGACTGTCATCTGTTTATCCTTCTTAGGAGACAATGACTTGAAATAAGAACTCCTCTCACTAGGTACAATCACCTGCTTGAAAAAAGCTTCAGACTAGCTAAAAAGAGATGAGGTAATAGTGTACAAAGCCTGACTGATCACCCGGAGCTGCAGTGGCACAAGGCACGTTCCAGCCAGGACGGACTAACACCGTTTATTCGTGTCTCACACTCACAGCCAGACACTCTCATGCCTTTCACATATGATTTCTATTTCTTCCTTGATGTAAGACACAGTATCACACAACATGCTACAGAAGGAGCCCTGCTGGTTCAAGCAGGCTTTCCCAAAAGAAAAAAAAAAGCAAAAAAACAAAATGAAAAAAAAAAAAAGAAAATAAAAAGTTTAATAGTCCACAGCTGCCAGGAGCAAAGGGTCACTGCAGCAGAGGGGCGGCACAGCCCCCTCTTGCTGGGTTCTCCCTTCAAAGAATATCCATAAAACGCACTGCCAAGCGCCATGGAAAAGCGTCCTGCGCCTCGTCGAACGCTGCGGCCCCGCACGGACACCGCGCACCGCCCAGCGCGGGGCCCAACGCGGGCACCGGGACCGGCGAGCGCCGCGCCGGCCCCGCAGCCGTGTCGGGGCGCGGCCCGAGCACCGCCCGCAGCCCGCCCACAGAACGGAGCAGCGGCGGCACCTCC